>JAYDZE010240632.1:0-20021 GCA_034509125.1 Monilaria moniliformis
GAAGAAGAAGAAGAAGAAGAAGAAGAAGAAGAAGAAGAAGAAGAAGAAGAAGAAGAAGAAGAAGAAGAAATGACACCACCAAAGGAACGAAGTAAGACATCCAATATTTTCGTGAAGCATTTTAAGAAGGTGGAAAATAGAGATTCAAATTATCGTCCTGATGCTGCAAAGAAATTCACTGTGTATTGCAACTATTACAATGCAAAGTACAAATTTACACACGGTAGGGGATACGGTACGTTCATCAAACACATGGAGAAACATCACCCGGTTGAGTTTGGATTGGCTCAACCAAAACTCAACTAAACTATCAACCCACCATCGCCACATGTTCATCACAAACAGGTACGCATTCTCTTTTTAAATATGGCCATAAAGATGCAACTGATATAATGGCTAGATATGTTGCTGTGAAATATTTACCTTTTAATGCATATGATGATGATAAATATGAGTATAGTGGGAAAAAAAACATATAATCAATGTGCTAAAAAAATAAGTAGAACTTCATTGACTAGATCTATAGAAAGACAATGTATGGACAAAAAAATTGAATTAGCAAAATATTTAGTGAACTTACATCACAAAGTTTCAATTTGTTCTGATGTGTGAACTAGTGGATATAAAAAATTTATGTATGGGAATTACGGTTCATTTTGTAGATAGAAGTTGAGGGTTGAACAAAAGTTTGGTTGTATTTAGAGAATTTTCACCGCCACATACTGCTCAAGCTATAGCTCAATTAATTGTTTAAGTTTTAAATGAATTTTGTTTAATTAATAAAATATTTTATGTTGGTTTTGGTAATGCATATGCTAATATTGCTAGTATTTCTGCACTAACTGAAGTATGTGCCCCTATTTATTAATGGACAATATTTTCATGTTAGATGTATATGTCATATTTTAAATTTATATGTGCAATATGCCTTATATTTATTTAATGAATATGTAGATCCAATTAGACAAGTCGTTAAATTGATTCATAATAAAAGAGTTATATGAAAGAAATGACAAAAATATTGTCATAACAAAAAAATAAAATATACGAATTTTGTTACGGATGTATCAACTAGATGGAACTCCACTTATAACATTATAAATTCAACATTGGAACATAGAGAATATTTAGTTGATTTTTTTAGAAGTTGTAATGAAGTAGAATTGATTTTATTACCTTCTTGCTAGACTCAGTCCATGGAAATATTTAAATTATTTCAATCTTTTAAAGCTGCAACTATTGAATTATCTGACGTTTATTATTATATTTCTATTTGTGTTTTAGAGCATTGCATGTATATAGCAGTAAGTTTTAATAGTTCCATGAAAAAAAATAGTCAACAATTACAACTTATAATGTTTTATATGGTACAAAAGGGGTTAAAATATTTTAGGAAAATTCCAACTGTATTTTTAGTTGCTAAATGCGTAGATCCTAAATGGAAACTAGCCGGTGTTTTTAACTTTTTAGATTGTTATTATGAAAGCTTCCAATTGTTATCTCTAACGAACTTAGCACAACTAGATTTAGACACTGGAGCTTCATTTGAGTTACATCTTTCAAGCGTAAATCAAGTCTTACGTGCTCTCTTTAAGAATTATGAAACAAAATATAATAATGCTCATCAAATAAACGCTTACACTTCTTCTTCTAGTTATACTTCAAACTTTGATAATTGTGGATTTAACTTAGACATAGATGGTAACGACCCAATATCAAAGAAATTACCATCATTATACACTGATACAACATATAGGGGTAGACTAATAGTGAATTAGATGTATATTTGGAATCTCGTGCTATTTTCAAAGATGTAGGTCCTCAACAACAACAACAATTCGACGTCCTAGATTGGTGGTCAGCGCATGAGAAAGACTATCCCATGCTCGCCATCACACCTTAGGAGATTTTTGTAGTTTCCGCTTCTACCGTTGCTGTTGAACAAGCTTTCAACACTATCAATTGCATATTGGACGAATTAAGGAACAACATGTCGACAAGAAACATGGAAGCCACCATGTTGCTTGATGACTGGGCTAAGGCGGAAATGAGAGCTCAAGAATCGGAATGGGACATTCCAGTCGAGAGCGACATAGAAGACTTTACCGAATTTGAACGATCTAGGCCCGAGTGAGGTAATTCAAGGTAAGAGAACTACATTAGCTTTGATTCTTCAATGGGGATACATAGACAACTCAATTTAAATTGTTAAAGTCTAACTTTAAAGATTTAAATTGAGCTCAAGTCCTTTTTCTTTTTTTCTCCCCTTTCTTATAAATTCCTAAATTTGCAATTTGCAATTTTGCAATTCTAAATTCTACTTTGTATATTGTAATTGCAATTTTTTTCATTATACTTAAAGTCTTAAACATTGTAATTGTTGTATTTTGTAATATACATTGTACACATTTGAATTATTAATGTAATTGCAATATTCAAAATTCAAATGTTATTTTCTTTCATTATTTGTCTTATATTCTTATTCATTAATCAATTGATTAATTACTGTAATCTACACTCGTCTAGTCGTCTTCGATTTCAAATTTTAATATTTAATCAACTTGAAATTAAAAAAAAATGGTTGAATTGGGAATCAGAACCGAAACTGCCGGAAACTGGCCAAAGAATCGGCGGTCCATAACTGCCGGTTTCCGGTTCCAAACTGGAACCGCCTAGCACCCACGGTTCGGTTACGATTCCTCCTGCCCGCCAAACTGGAACCTACAGTTAGAAACCAAAATCGACGATTCCAAGACCGTGGGCATCCCTATCTCCAATGCCCATCTGTTGCAACAACAACTATAGCTTGTCTCAGTCGATACAATTTTGCAAAGCGTGCAAGTGTTATTAGACTAGAGGCGACACCCTCTACAAGACTACAACGTCCTCATCGGTGGCAGATGTGCATCCGATTGATTCATTTCCTATTTCAGTAAGATGAGCCTCCAAATTAGTTCACAACAGAAAATAAATTGTAGAGGAAATTAATTTCTTGATTTAGATTTAGATTTTTAACATACTAAATGATGTGGAATTTATTTTTAATATGAAAAGATGATGTGTTATTTAGATAACAGAAAATTAACGAATAATTTGTATTCGTTAAATAAGAATTAGTTGAAATTAAATATAAAAGTATAAGAAGCTATTTAAACAAAAAGATTGTAAAGTGGCCCAGTAAAATATATTCTAAAAATATAAAGATTTATGGATGTGTTTTTACCGTAAAAATAAAATATTTCACTCGTGTATAGCGCACGAATTTTGATTTTAAAATTTTTGTAATGCCAAATTCATGTCATTGCTACAAGAAGAATTTATTCAAAAGGTTATTTTAAAAGATTCCAGTTTTCTATAATTCCAGTTTTGTTTAATGTTAATTCCTTTCCCACCCATTTCTGACGGCTCATCGCAACTTCTTCATTTCTCAATCTCTCTCTGTCTCTCTCTCTCTCTCTCTCTCTCTCTCTCTAACAACACATTGATTCAATGACCCTATGCAATTCACTGAGCACTCTCGATGTTTTACCGGCAAGAAGTTTCCAGCCAACGGCGAGGTCAAGTTTCTCTCCTCAAGAAGCCCTCATATTTCTCCAAAAATGCGCCAATTTCAAAGAGATGAAGCAAATCCACGCCAAAATCATCCGCAACAGCCTCCACCACAACCAAGCAATCGTCGCTAGATTGATTCGCCTCTGTTCTTCCTACCGGGAGCTGGATTACGCCGCTCTAGTGTTTCAACACGTCGAAAATCCGTCGACTTTCGTTTGGAATTTGCTCATCAGAACGTACACCGTCAACGATTGCTCGCATCGAGCCATTCAATTCTACAATTTGATGATTTTTAGAGGCGTTGGTATGGATAAATTCACGTTCCCTTTTGTTATGAAAGCGTGCCTGGCGATTTCTTCCGTCGAGAAGGCGAAGGAGGTTTATGGAGTTGCTGTTAAATCTGGGTTTCTTGGAGATGTATATTTGGATAACGTTTGGATAGATTTGTATATGAAATGTGGGGCTGTCGATGACGCGCTGAAGGTGTTCGATAAAATGCGGCACAGAAGCGTTGTTTCTTGGACAACTGTACTCGCGGGGCTTGTCCTCAATGGGAGAATGGATATTGCGCAGAAGGTGTTCGACAAAATGCCGACGAGAAACGTTGTTTCTTGGACGGCGATGATCAATGGCTACGCCAAGAGCGACAAACCAGAGATGGCGTTCGAGCTCTACACGGAGATGCAGCGTGAGAATGTGAGCCCCAACGAGTACACATTGGTCGCCCTTCTAATGGCCTCGGCCGAGCTGGAGAGTCTCAAACTGGGTCGCTGGGTGCACGAATTCGCGATCAAGAACGGTTTCGAGATCGGGGTGTTCCTTGGGACGTCTCTCATCGACATGTACAGCAAATGCGGCAGTTTGGAGTATGCCAAGCGCGTGTTTGCGGAGATGGAGAGTAAGAGCGTGGCCACGTGGAACACGATGATCACGAGCCTAGGCGTTCATGGGCAGGTTGAAGCAGCCATTGCTGTTTTCGAAGAAATGGAGAGAAGGAATGTACAACCAGATGCCATAACATTTGCTGGGGTTCTAAGCGCCTGCGCCCAGACAGGGGAAGTCGATAAGGTCCGTACATACTTATACTACATGGTCCAACGCTACGGTATCGAGCCGAGCTTCGAGCATTATGTTTGCCTCTTTGAGATGTATTTGGCAAAGCTGAATCTAGAGCCGTCTGATCGTCCTAGTTCGTGACTTGTACAAAAATGCACGAGTACATAAGACTATTTACCCGAGGAATCGCCACTACTTGGAGCAAGTATAAACAACAAGCTTGAGGAAAATACCTTGGCAATGCATGCTTGTTCGCTGCAGTTCATCGTAGACTGATAAAAACGAGCAGCAGCAGCAACAGCAGCGGGTGATCCACACCTGCATTACAGTTACATGTCGAAACTGTTTACTTACTAAACAAGATCATTGCTTCAAGAGCGTTGCGTGAAAGAATCAACAGAGAAGTGAGAAAATAATATCAGCTTTTGTATTATATTCTGGTGAGTAAATATACACTTTTTTTCTTCTGAAGTTGACTATACATACAGAATCTACATTCCTTATGAATCTGAGTAATCTATGAGCCGTTGGAAAGGGATACTACTGTGTCTATTATATCTGTCTGCAATTCAGTGTGAATACATACATGGCCAAATTTTAAGCAAAAAGCCACTATATTTTAGATTACAAGAGTGTATCACGGACTACACGAGCAAGTATCCGTGATGACAGCCTGCTGAGCACCTCCGGAAACACTTTCACGGAGAGTCCTGGCAATACGGGGAGTAGCTCTTGGACCACTTGAGGAACATTTATACCCTGCAGAAGACACCGAATAATGTTGTATGAGTATATTTATCTACCATGTTAGATTTAAGAGGTAAACTTGCCATATGTCATACACGTCGTTCTTAACTGAAAGATCATTGTTAGAGGGTGTTTACTTTGAGTGATAGTTTAGACAGATTGAAATAATATAACATAAATAATAACATACTATGATGGACTGAACAATTTTGAGCTCATTTGGTCATGTAATTCTTTACATATTAGTATCACTAGCTCTGTTGTTTTCTGGGAGAAAGTCACTAGCTCTAAAAAGTAGTTAAGTAATATATGTCGTTAGATAACGATGAATGACATTTACCTGAGTCGATGAGGCTGCAGTTCCGGCAGCTAAGAATTCGACAACTTTCTGAACATTGTTCAGTATGACTTTGTCTTCCTCAGTTATTGTGGGAAGAAGTGCAGCTGTTCGGAAAGGCCCCAAAGAAGGAACCAAGCTAAAAACTGGGGTTACATTTCTAACACCAAGAAAAGCCATTATCTGCACCAGCTGTTCCCTTGAGATTGCATCAATACCCTTCACAATCTGTTAATAGAAGACAACATTACTGGATTAGCATAAATCTACTTATAGAAATTAATCGAGGAATTCTGAGGTAAAAGAACTAAATTGATATGAACCAAATTCCTTAAACTAAATGTTACCTCATCTAGCAGAAACTCTCGGAAAAAATTCCCTTTATCAGATAGTAAAAATCCCAAGGCTGCTCTTGTTTGGATCGGCTGTGTTTGAGAACCACTGCCTGTAAAAGCAGGAAACAAACTACTTGTTTGAGGCTGTAGAAATCCAAGTTCTGCCATTCCTCCATTCAGATCTTCACCACCTCCGCTCTTTGCAGCATCTATGAAATTCTCAAAAGCTTGCATCACATCTATAAATCTTTCAGCATCAAAGACTCCAGATTTTCCATATATTGTGTAGCGTAGAGCGGACCTCAATCGTGGAGATTCGTCAGTGAGTAGCCTCTAAAAATTCACAAAAATAAGTAAAATCTGTTAATGTATTCTAGTTTAGACAAATATACGTAGAAAAAGACGCAATGTTCAATACGTATATGCAAGAGGTGTTTAGGCATAGATATTAATTTGATAAATGGTGATCCAAGATATTAGGCATTAGTATATTATGAATTCTTTGATTTTGACTACAGAGAACTTGTAAGAGCTGACAGAGCTTCACAAACTTTTATCAGTCATATAATCCAAGTTAATTATGGACAGTGCATCATAGTAATGGCATATTCAGGTCATCGTAAATCTGTACCTGTGCAATATACGGATAAGCTTCATCCACAATGGCAAACTCAGGATTGCCCACCAAAGCTATTCCTTCCAGCACCCCGATTGCTCTAATTATAAGTGCAAAGTAAGGTGGTATTCTAAACGGGTAATCAAATGTTATCTGTGCTAAATCTGATGCCAATTCTTGAAAGTTGATATTTTTGGCTCCCCCACCCTCAAGTGCCTGATCAAAAACTTTGGCCAGCACGGGCAGAATGGGATCTAAATTAACCCCATCTGGAATAAAGCCAAGTTTGACAAAATCTTTTACAATAGCAGCATAATCTCGATGGATAAGATGGGCAATAGCTTCAATCATCCCGAATTTCTGATCATCTGTCAACTTAGTGACTAAGCCTGCAATTTTTTATGCCAGTCAATAAACTATAAAGTGCATAAAAAATTAAAGATAGACTATGCAGTGTCGAAAGGAGGTAGAATATATATTAATTTCAGGAAGATATGATATCAGAAGAATTAAAAGAGCCCACAATGTAGAATTTAACTTATCTAGATATATGCAAGTTGCTGCAAGCTATCCGATTATATGTATATTTTCCTACATGAAGCATGCACTTCTAGTAAATAGTAACTGTTTACCAAAGTCCAGTATTGCCAGCTTCCCATCAGGAGTTCGGATTAGATTTCCCGGATGTGGATCAGCATGGAAGAAACCGGTGTCAAGAAGCTGGAGATCCAAATTGAAACGAGAAAGGTTAAATAGCCAATTTGATGCATCTTTATTAGATCCTCATAAGAGTCGTATCACCTTTAATTGAACAGACCACGTATTCATCAGTAATATTAACATGAGGAGCTAGTAATATATTTCTGGATGAGTTTATAGTTCCATCTCTATGGAATTATCACTAATTTAAATATAACATAACCAAACATTTCTGCCCATTCATATGGTGACATGTGAAGGTAGACAACATGGTTGAAAACTATATTTCGGTCAAAAGAATTACGATAAATTCTAGAAGCATGATAAAGCATCTAGAATTGGCAGATGATAAATTTATGAACAGTTACAACAACAATTACCTGCTTGAGGTAGCATATAACTCCAACATTTACCAGCTCTCCGACATCACTTTCAGTACTTTGTGACAGCTTCTCCCCGTCTATCCACCTTGTTGTAAGAACTTTTCTTGCGGTGTATTTAGTGTATGTTTTTGGCACAACTACCTATAAAGAAGAATGGCATTAGAGAAACGGAAATCACCAAGCGGATTCCTCTATTATTGGATAGTCATGCGATTAGCTAAACAAAAAATTTAACTTTAGCAGAAAAATCACCTGAGGGAGGTCCTTCCTCATCATTTCAGCAAATACTGTTCCATTCTCCCCCTCATTAATGTAATCCAGCTCTTCAAAGAAACGAGCAGCCCACTCATCAACTAATCCCACGACATCTACGGACACCTGAAAGAAATTGTGGTATGATTCAACCATCCATTTCAAGGTAATATAAGAGCAGGACAAAGTATAATCAGTACCTGAGGGAACTTTCGAAGAACAAGTCCCAAGTTTCTTATGATGAACAGATCAATTGTCACAGTCTCCAGAACAAAAGGCCTCTGCACCTTAACTGCGACGAGATCCCCATTTTCTTTTAGCCGGCCCTTGTAGACCTGGCCAAGAGAGGCTGCAAATGATTTCCAGAAGAAGAAGAAATCAGAAAACTATCAGCTATTTAAACATAGCAAGAAGAAGATAAATTTTTAATTTCTGAAGTAAAAGATTCTTAGCACATCTAAGTTGATTTAAAGAACCAAAGTCAGTAAAAAGGCTCAAATCATATGAGATTACCAGCAGCAATAGGAGAAGGAGAAAGCTCGGAGTAGATATTATACCACGGCTCTCCCAGCTCTTCTTCAATAAGAGCCATTGCCATGTCATCTGGAAAGGATGGGACCTATAAAGATAATGGATTAGTTGGTTGATTATTGAAGAATGGAAAAAAAAAACAATATAGTTGAAATATTTCCACTTGAATATCACAGTCACTTTTGTAAAATCAAGCTTAGGTGGAGCTTTTAGCATTTGAAACACACTTTATATCCTCTCAGACTAAGTTAACAAACATGCTTCATTCAAATAATTTATACAGAGGTGAAGTTAAACTCAACCACAGCTAAGAAATACCAGCACCCTGTACAACTAGAAAATAATGAGACAGTAGCAATATAAATTTATTAATGGTATAAGAACACACGATGAAATTGCTGAATCAGTGAATTGAGAGTCCAAAGAAGCTAATCCTTTGCACAAATTTCCAAATAAACTAGTTGTATCACGACGAGAACAGATGGGGCTATAATCCTCAAAGGATAACTAGGAATGTCACTGAAACTCGAGTATAAATTGTCACCTTATCACAAAGCTTCTGTAGTTCAGTCATCGCACTAGGCGACAATATATCAGGTCGGATGCTCAATGCTTGCCCAAGTTTTATGTATGCTGGACCCAAAGATGTAACAATCTCCCTCAATTCAATAGCTCGGGTGACTTCATTCTGCATGGAAAGAGAAAGCAAATCAGAATAGTTTAATGAGTTTCTGGTTTAGCACATCTGAATAATGTGAAGGCTAATCCAGTTTGGAATATCTTTCTATTGTACTCTTGTAGAAGACAATGCACTTCTCCATAATCTGATAAAGAGAAACGGGACTGAGTCTTGTTACCTCCTTTATTTTATTATTTATTAGATCCCAGAGGAGACGGGAGAGAAAGCCTCCAGCAACAGACGTTAACTGAACAATACGGGTCGCAACAGCACGTGGTCTTTTCCCCCAGTAAGCAGCAATCGTATCAGGATTATACACCAGCGGTAAAAATTCACTGCTCTCATCAACCTGAAGAAGTTGAAAGGCTCACTCACGTGATTAAAACAGTGACCCTCCACAATCTAAATTCTAAATGAAGGCGTTTGAACTGAGTAGTTTGAACCTAGTAGTTTCAGCAATATGTCAAAATTAATATTTTGACCATATTTGGAATAAGCTTGTATGAATATTTAGAACTTCCTGTGTATCATCAGTAACAAGTGACAAAAAATCATTCTCTCATATTTGATCTATGTATTTGAACATTCAGTTTAACAACTTAGAATTATGAGTAAGAAGGCATGTAGCTTTATCATCTTGTATACACATGCATAAAATTGATTGTGCAAACTAATAACTTATCTAGACTATATAGCAGTCAAATGAAAGTTACAACAGACATCTATCAAGTAGAACTATCTGCTACGAGCGGCAAAATTCAATCTCAAAATTTTAAGGGGAGAGAGAGAGGAAACGTAGTGTGGCAATGAAAATAAACTTCAACTTCATCGTACAAACCTCAACTAGACGGAGATTGACATTATCCTCAGCAAACAAAGAGTCCTTCAAATTTTGGCCTCGAAGCCCTCTCATGAGGCTGGCCAACTGCTCGTTTTCCTCCATCTGTGCCCTCACCCTTTTGATCTCCTGTGAAACATCTTGCATTCTCTGCCATTTCCAAATCAAACAATGGCAAAAATCACCACCTCAATGCATCAGAATCATATAACTTCTCTAAAGATTGCAGGAGTTGCATCTATTACATCCATTTTAGCCTTTTTGGTTTCTAAGTGACTAATGTATATGAAAGAGAGAGGCAAGATTTATAGACGAGTTCAATCTCTATCAATTTATCTCACTAATTATTTATTTGAATATTGAGATTTTTTTAAAAGAATCTTACAAGTTTCCTAAAATTCTCAAGTCTCACAAAAAACAAATTGTTACATTCTTGAATTTATAAGGCTATCACAGTTCTTTCCATTAACCAAATTTAAAGTTAGTCTAGCACATTTACTCAATAACTTTTTCATAATGCAGCTTAAAACTAAAGAAACACTAAAAAATTCTCAACCACTCAGCAAGATCAAATTTACCAAAACAAAAAATAACACGCCAATTTGTATGGAAAGATAAAAACCAACAACCTCAATTAAAGAACTAATATTTATATTAAAAAAAAAAAAAACTCAGAAGACAAAAGAGCTAAAGAAATTAGTCAAATACAGGAGAAAATCGAGTGAAAACCTACAGTTGATGTGCCGTTGACCATCTTGTACGGCGCCGGCTTAGCGGTCCCATTAACGGCATTGGGCGACTTGGTATCCGACGACTTAGGCTCGGTGGCGATGGCTCTGACGACGGCATTCCGCCTAATTCTCGGAAAAAACCGGTGGTTTCTGGACCTGAAATTCCAGCCGGCGGCGGAGGAATACGGCGAGGCTCGGTGAAGATGATCGATTCCGCAGTGGGCGAGCTGTGCAGCCGCGTCCATGGCGGAGACCTTCAGAGCTGAAATTCAAATGGCAGAGCAAGGAAAGTGAGAATTGGAGATGTTGTGGAGCAGAGGAGGAGCAATTTTGACTGTGTGTTGTGCGCTTTTTTAGGTGAATTGCTGAAAGTGTGAGTAGTTAAATTAGCAGCACACTTGAGTCGGGAAATACGTGGAGGAATCACAACCCGCGGATTTTTATTTTTATTTAGATTCAGTTATGTGATTATTGGCGCGATTTTAAGAGAAATTGGTGTGTTCTTTATATTGTATCCTTATTTCATTTTGTGTGGTAAAATGTGTGCTTCCGCTCCGCGGCATTCTTCTGCCTTTTCCAATCTTCCGTTTTTTGAATTTTGGAATATAAAAATGGTTGTATTATTTTTCCTTTTTCCTGTTATTTCTACGAAATATCGTTTCTATCTAATTCAGCGATTATGTTAATTAAATTTGAAGTGGTCATAACATTATATTATATACATGCACACATATGACTTGTATTACTTTAATAACGTACAAAAAGGCACGTGCTTTAGATGTGTGATTATAAAAAATCACTAATATTTAGTAATGTGTCAAATTTGAAAATTATTGGTAGGAGAGGAGGATTGTGGTATACGTTTATTTTGTTAAAACCGAACTTAAAAAATTAGGAACTAAATTAATCCATCCCGGTTCGGATTATTTAAGACTCAAACTTACTAAATTCTGACACATCCCTTGTTTGTAGATTGTAGTATTCATCCTAAGCTGAAGATGAAGGAATATCAAATGGAGAATAGATCCTATCTTTCTCTCTTTCCACAATAAATGACAATCTCCCTGTTTTTATCTCTTCATCCTCAGCCAAACATGCTACTCTTTTCTATTCTTCAACACCTTCTCCATCCATGTTCACATTTACCTTCTTCCATTCTGCTAAACTGTCTTCTGCTTGGCGCTAAATCCCTCCGATATCACAAATTGATAGTGGTAACATAATTTCTCTTACAAAACAATAAGATGCATATATTCAATTTATTTTTAAAAGAAACACAAGTCAATATGAATTGAAGTAAATAGTACTCTAGCTTTCATTTCTAATCCTAGGCACCCTTACAAGTTACAATTCATCAATTAAAAATCTACTTCTCTAAACCCTTGGGGTGGCCCGGTGGAGTGGGGCTGCTTTGTAGACAAAATATCTCGAGTTCAAATCCAACCGACACCTTATAAGTCCAACATATTATATGTGACTTTCTTAGCATAAGTGTCTCTCTCTCTCATGGGTTAGGGGTAAAAGCTTATTTGATCTTGTTAAGTGAGAACAAAGAATTAATTTTTAGTCCTTCGATCGTGTATATGGTGAGATGCATTATTTTACTAGATGAATGCATCACCTGAGTTCGAATCCCATACGGGGCTAATATTTCATCCTTTACTGTAGTTAATTTCATAGCGTATGCAATGATTTTATACGTTCAATGCAGTTTTACACGTTTTCACGACAACCAATATATATATATATATATAGAGGTGTAATCAAACACGAACTATTTCTCAATCCAGAACTAAGACCAAATCGTAACCACCGGATTTTGGGATCGGATGGATAGAATCAAAGATGCGTAGCATTGATTTATTAATATTTTATTAGTAAAATGTTGTTTTTGTAAAACAACATTTTTTGGTTATGGTAAATGGCGTTTTTTTTTTTTTAATGGTAATAGGTTTATTTAAGATGAGTTTTACGGTTATCGTAACAGACGTGGTTTATGGGTAGAAATTTGTTCATCAAATCTTTGTATTTATCGTTATATTATTAAGCAATTGTGGTAATCTACGAGATTTATGGAGAGATATTATTATGATATGTTTTGCGGTTATGGTAAAATGCACGGATTTATAATAATGAAGATCTACAAATATTATGATGACATCTAGTAAGTTGTGTAATGATATATGTATTGTGTTATGCATATATGTTTATTGTTGTGAAATGATATCGGTTTTTTGTAGTAATGAGAATCCACAAATGTTAAAATGACATCTAGTATGTTGCGTAATAATATTGGTATTGTGTTATGCTTATATGTTTATTGTTGTCATTTACACATTCTCATTAGTGCAAGCGATATAATAATGATAATAATTTATGTATATAACGCTAACTTTAATCTCATATGATGATATAGTAATACAAGTTATAATGATTTTGTGTAACCATTACATACAAATATATTTTGATGCATTGTAATCGACAATGACTACTAATTTTGATAATTTAATTATATATATTAAGCATTATGATGATACTCCACATACGCTATAATGATGATGAGGTTATTATACTTACGATGATTTTGAATTCCCAATAATGAATTTTTGTTAAACTTATGAAAAATATGCGGAATACTAATAGTGAGGATATTTAGTGCAGTAATTACTCCACATAACACGCCAACAATAAAAAATAAATCCCGTCTAATATTGAAATTTGACTATTACACCCCATAATGATATATCAATATTGGTATAATAATACACATTTTAGGGAAATCTTAACTATCCATTTTAAAATCTAATGGATGATATTTTGTCTTAGTTATATGCATTAAGGGTGCTATTTCATCCTAATACACACACACACACACACACACACACACACACACACACACACACACACACACACACACACATATATATATATATATATATATATATATATATAGCTTCAATCATTACAACGCGATCTCAATTTATTAAAACTCAATTACAGCGATCTCAATATATTTAAACTCAATTATCACCATCACTGTTTTTATTCACCAATTCTAAAGTTTCTAATATACTAAATTAATATAATCAATAACATAAAAAGATTGAATATACGAGTGTATAATATTATTCACCTCAGTATAAATATCAATATATGTCATATACAATATCAGCATATACTACGATTAATCTCATTATATATATGATAATAAGGTGGAATCTAAAATTGGATATATCCATCGCGCTATTTTCGTGGGATTTGAATATCCAAGTCAATCCCACCAAACCAAAATCAATAACTTCTCCATATAGACACGATTTCCCATTGTAGTTGGAAGAGGAACCGTCATTTTGTGTTCAACATCTACAAACCGTTTTTTTGTGTTCAACAACTATCATCATTCAGCATATACTACGATTAACCTCATCATAATATTATCAGCAAAACATCACATACAACATAAGCATATAATACGATTAACCTCAGCTTGAATCATTACAACGCGATCTCAATATATTTAAACTCAATTACAGCAATCTCAATATATTTAAAGTCAATTATCACCATCACCGTTATTATTCATCAATTCTAAAGTTTCTAATATAGTAAATTAATATAATCAATAATATAAAAAGTTTGAATATACGAGTATATAATATTATTCACCTCGACATAAATATCAATATATGTCATATACAATATCAGCATATACTACGATTAACCTCAGTATATACATGATAATAAGGTGGAATCTAAAATTGGATATCCATCGCGCTATTTTCGTGGGATTCGAATATCCAAGTCAATCCTACCAAATCAAAATCAATAACTTCCCCATATAGACACGATTTCTCATTGCAATTAGAAGATGAACCGTCATTTTGTGTTCAACATCTACAAACCGTCTTTTTGTATTCAACATCTATCATCATTCAACATATACTACGATTAACCTCAGTATATATATGATAAAATATTATCAGCAAAATATCACATACAACATCAACATATAATACGATTAACCTCAGCTTCAATCATTACAACGTGATTTCAATATATTTAAACTCAATTATCACCATCACCGTTATTATTCATAAATTATAAGGTTTCTAATATAGTAAATTAATATAATCAATAATATAAAAAGATTGAATATACGAGTGTATAATATTATTCACCTCATCATAAATTTTCGAATCCTGATTCCTTAATTTGTGGGATGTGGCATGTTTATCGGTTGGTTTGTATAACCGACATTTGTTGTTCCTACATTTTTGCATTTTCGATTTAAAATTAAAAAAAATCCACGTGTCACCTATCTTTGCCATTAAAATATTTAATCAAATAGCTCACAATTATTCTTAATTCGGCAATAAAGAAGTGTTCGGATTTGAACACTCCCCCATATATATATATATTTGTATAGTAGTTATATTTCGATGTAAGAAACCTACCAAATAATTTATTTATTTCAATTGGGTCGTATTTAATATTTCGGACCAAGTCATTTCGCGCGACAATGATTAGCCACAAAGTCAACTATCCTTTGGTGCCATTGTGATTCTTCTGTTTTGCTCATCAGTCGCAACCAAATTGAGCTGAAAAGATGACATCATCAACGGCTGAGCAACTCTGCCGTCGATTCTCACTCGCTGAAATCCACTCAGCCACCGGAGATTTCAGCGACGAGCATGTGATTGGCAAGGGTGGTTTTGGCAAAGTCTACAAAGCCCTCATTAATGGGTCTCTGACTGTGGCCATAAAGCGGCTAGCTTCAACTTCCAACCAAGGAGAGAGAGAGTTTGTGATGGAGATGGAGACACTAACTAAGGTACGACATCGGAATCTAGTCTCTCTGATTGGCTACTGCGATGAGCAGGGTGAGATGATTCTTGTCTACGAGTATGTGACCAACGGAACTCTGGCTGATCACCTTTACCAACTGTCGAGGAACGGTTTTAACTGCCCATCTCTTACGTGGACTGATCGACTTAAGATATGCATTGGAGCTGGTCGAGGTATTGATTATCTTCACACGGGCAGCTCAATCATACATCGTGATGTGAAGCCTACGAATATCCTTTTGGATGAGAATTTTACAGCTAAAGTTGCAGATTTTGGGTTGGCCAAACATTTTAATGCAGACAATTTGGAGAGCCATGTTAGCGCAAGTCTTAAAGGAACATTGGGGTATATTGATCCCAGTTTTTTAGCCACTGGTAGGCTTACAATGGCAAGTGACGTTTATGCTTTTGGAGTGGTGTTGTTGGAGGTATTGGCTGGGAAATCAGCACTTGATCGAGTGGTTGTTAATGGTAAGCAGCTGTGTATGAGCATATGGGCTCAACAGAAAATTCGAGATGGGAAAGCTAACCAGATTGTAGCTTCGGATTTGAAGGGCGAAATCTTGGAAGGTTGCCTCAAGACATTCGTGGGGGTTGTTAAAAGATGCCTGCATGATGATCCAAAGAAACGACTGACAATGACTCAAGTTGTCGCGCAGCTTGAGTTTGCCCTTGATCAACAGGAGAGGAAAGGGACAACACCCCATAAATTACAATTTGGGCCCTTTAGTGCATTTTGGAATAGAGTTACATCATCTGGTAAGCGTGATTTATCTCTACATATTTGTATAGGTTGTGCCATATAAAAGATTTGAAGTTCAATTTTTAATAAATTTTGTGTGTGTGTGTGTTTGTCATGCAATTCTGCATATATAGGATCAAGAAAAGGTAACATTGAGGTTAGAGTTAATGTGCTGCCAAAAGCCACTCCTGCCATTGACAAAGATGCAGTAGAGCACAATCAAACTATTGATGAATTAGAGAAACAGAATGTTAATATGCAACCAGTTGAAGAAGATGAATTAGAGAAGGAGCAGAATGCGAATATGCAGCCAATGGGAGAAGATGCATCACATTGCAAACAAAGTGTTGATGAATTAGAGAAAGAGCATAATAGTAATATGCAGCCAATAGAAGTTCCTGCAGCTGAAATCTTGGCTGTAACTGATGATTTTAGTAGGAATTGTTGGATCGCTAATGGATCCAACGGAGGAAGTATATTCCACGGAGTCTTGAAAACAGGACAGGGTGCCGCAATTAAAAGGCTCTACACCAAGCTGCCTGCCAAAGAATTTCTTGAACAGGTTTGGCAATAACATTGATCTGCTTAAAATTCTATAACTTGTTATAATATATGGTTTTGCAGGTTTCAACAATATTTAGCCTGAAGCATGAGAATGTGGTTGAGCTACACGGTTATTGTGGTGATGGTGGTCTACAAGTCTTTGTGTACGAGTTAGCTCCATGAGGATCCCTACATGACATTCTTCATGGTATCCTCCTCCTGCTTCATATAATCAATCTTTTGCTTTTTCAAAATGTATAGAACTGGCCATCAAATGTTATGTATGCAACAGGACCACAAGGCCGCAACGGCTTAGCCTTGGAGCCAAGTCTGACATTGTCATGGCTCCAAAGAATTGAAATTGCTGTTGGAGCAGCTAAAGGCTTATGCTACATTCATGAAAAGGGGTTGATCCATCATAACATCAAATCCAGCAATGTCTTACTCTTTGATGATGAAATTGCTAAGATAACTGACCTTCATCTATCAACTGGGTGCTCTTGCAAGGACTCTTTTCTTTACGAGCGTCACCCTGTTACATCACCTCCATGTTCTGCTTATCATCCCCCAGAGTAGGTTATTTTATGATAAGAATCTATTGTGTGTGAAGCTGTACTAATTTTTGGCCACCCATTATTTTATTTGTGGTGGTAGATTTAAACGCGTCGGCCATAGTCAGGCAGGTGATGTTTACAGCTTTGGTATAGTGCTCCTTGAACTCTTGACAGGTCAGGAAGGAATATTTGATCCAAGATGGGATATGGGAGAGGACATTGTGACATGGGTATGCAGTTTTTCATCTAGCTTTTCTGCTATTCTGCTTTAACTTAATCAAAGGGTGTTTTAGTGTTGCAAAATTATATAACATTAGGCAACAACAATGCTTACTGAGGACATGGTAGATGAGGTTATGGATGCTAGACTCCAAGGAAACTACCATCACGAGGCAGTTGGCAAGGTGAATTAACTCAAGCTATTTTGTCATATAAGTCTCTCTCTAGAAGAGAGTAAGTTTCTTAGACGAACAAATATTGATTTATGATTGTCATAATTCGTTTAATAGATGGGATTAGTTGCTGGATACTGTCTGGCAGAAAAGCCTAAGCGGCGTCCGAGTATGATCACTGTTGTAAGAGATCTCCAGATTGTTTCTCGGATGACACAAGATTATCTCCTGAGACAACAATACGCAAGAAATGCCTGAGCACCCTCTGATTATGAGACAAGATCATATCCTGAGTTGGAAACTACAAAGGACTCCCTCGTTTCATTTCATTTGATTTTGTTCCCTGTCCTCAGTTATAGATTTATAGTTATTCTGTTTTCAAGATTTTGCCCTGTAAATGAGAATGCTACTCAAACTTGAAACAAATTAGACCAAATGTAAGTATTCGTCATCAAGAAAGATAGTTTATTAGATGAAGATATTGGCAAATATGTGTGTTTGCAAAAAAATAATGTAAATGCTAATTGCAAAAACATGACTTTCCAAACGATCATCTCGAAGTTGTTGTAACAAAAAACAAAATATTATTGTATTGCAATTTGCAAACTTAGTGTCACATATTGGAAACTGATGTGCGTAGTGGATAAGGCAAAGAGTAGTTGTGAATTGTTGTTGGTTTTTCAGATGGAGGCAGGTGAGAGATGAAGGGACGAGCCACTTCTGCGTGGTGGACTCGGAGAGGAACCCGGTGTCAATGACAACGGCGGTGAACTATGTATTTGGAGGAGGGGTGCTGTCACCTTCCACCGGCTGATGAGCTCCCACCTGCTCCAGCCAACTTTATTAGGCCAAACAAGAGACCCTTGTCTTCCATGACCCCCATCGTTGTCCTCAAGGTATACCCACTCACCTTACTTTGACTGAAACACCATAGGAGAATGAACTAGTAGGAGTATTTGGAGGGATTGGTGGTATGGACATGTATTCCTCAAACATATTATCTTGAACATGGAACCTCTAGCAGCTGTTGTATAGATAATATACAAATAGTGAATGTTCAAGTTGTGATGATTAATCTTCAGGTTCTTTGTGATGGCTACCAAAGGATCAGAATGAGGTTGAAGTTGATAAGCTGTCAAAAGCAATCCCTGCCATATGAAGAAGATGCACTAGAGAACAAACAGACTGTTGATATGGTGTCAAGTGATGATGTCCCTGCCTTTCAACTAGCTGGTATGTGAGTTTTTCTATACATATACAAATAGTTACTGTGCAACTATCTTCATATTTTGGTGGCTAGTCTTGAGATGTGTTGGCTATTTTGAAAAAGGACCAGCTGAAAAGGATCATAATGAGGTTGGCATTGAAGAAGATATTTTTAGAATTTGTACTGGTTTCAGACACGGTATACAGCATCATGTGGATGCTAGATCGGAAGCAGACTACAATGCACTTGAGGACAAGAGGGGTACAGCTGTACCCCCAAAAAAATTAGTAATAGTATATTATTATTGTAATTATATAATAATATTATAATATTAATAATGTACCCCATCTACTATATCCTAATTTTCTTACCTTTTCTTTACCAAACCAAAACCTTACCTTTTTGCAGCAGCCAAAATGCAGCATTTTCCTTACATTTTCCTTATCTTTTCCTTACCAAAAGCAGCAGCCAGTATTTGAATATTGCAGAGGCAGAGGCTGCAGAGCAGTGGCACCGGCAGATGGCAGTGGCACTAGTGTGGCGGCACCGGCGACTGTCCGACTCAACTCAAGGACCGACGACAACAGCTGCTCCGATTCTTAGCATAAATCACTGGTGGCTTGCAGCCTTGCAAGTGCAAGGTATTCTAAAATCTTAATCCAGTTGCTGCTACTATTTTACTCAATTAAGAATCATAATATTTCATTTTTTGTGTTATTTGATTTGGGTAGTATTTGATTTGTTATTTGGGGCAGTATTTGATTTGTGATTTGGCCAGAAAACTTAATTGGAGGTTAAAAATGTGAGATTAAATCACTATATCATTTGTGAATTGGTGGATAAATTTGATAGTTATTAGTTGCTTGGTTGGACTCTAATTTGGTTAGTTAATTTGGTGAATTGATGGATAAATTTGATAATTGTTAGTTAGTTTTGTGAATTTGTTTTTGTGTAGTGTAATTTGGTGAATTGGTGGATAAATT
>JAYDZE010240743.1:0-20017 GCA_034509125.1 Monilaria moniliformis
TGACGTATGGCAGCAGTATGCTAAGGTAAAATAACATAATATATATTTTCATTTCCATCAATTCACATAATTCATTATGTTACTTATTTTGGGTTGCAAGAATTTAATAATGATATTCTTTTTGCTACTGAATAGGCGCATCCGCAAGTTAAAACATTGCGGTTCAAGTCATACCGACATTTTCCAGACTGGGTCGAGATCTTTGGAAAGGATCGTGCAACTGGAAAAAACGCACAGGGCCCAGAAGACCTTGCTAAAGCTGCAACTCAGGAGCCATATCTACCCCACTTTGATGCAAATGAGTTCCCTCCCAGCCACAATGCATACATTCAGAATGACTCTTCCTCCAACCATAATGAACACGTTCACCATGAGTACCCCCACGACACTGTACCTATTGAGGAGGAGATTGCTGATACCCCTTCTCCTGGTGAATGTAACTCAGTCAACGATAACAAAAAGGATGGCGTTAAGAAGAATCAATCTACTAGAAAACGCAGCCGGCTTGAAACAAGCTCCAAGGAGCCGGTTATTGTTGATCTCATGGATAAATTCTTCAAACAACAGAATGAATCCATTGGTATTTTCGTCGACAAACTTGATAAACGGGGTGAACATTCGACGAGCAAGAAACCTGAAGTTGTTGACAAGACAAAACTTGTTCTTGAAGCCTTGAGCAAAATAGCTGCTCTCAGTGAGGAAACACGATTGTATTTTGCATACAAAATTACAACTGATGCAAGTGTGATGGACTTATTCCTCAATTTCTCAGATGGCGAACGCATCACATTCGTGAACATGATGTTGTCCAAGAAGGTATTGCCATAGAACTTACCAGACTTTTAAGTCACGTACTTTTGCTAAAGTTGGATGTTATTTTTGATAATATGTTAACAGTTGTACTTGGTGTTTTAGCTACTTTATATAGGTAGTGGTACTTGATGACTTGGATTGTTTTTTGATGATTGTATATATGCAGCTATGGCTTTGTGATATGGAAACTTTTGATGTATATAGACCCCTTCTATGAAATCGTTGGTGACTTGGGTTGTTTTTTTGATGAATGTATATATGCAGCTAGTATGACTTATGACAATTTTTGATGTATATAGGTCTCTTCTATGAAATCGTTTATAATTTATAGATCTTAATATGGTGAAAATTGTGCATGGTGAAAATTGGCATTTAATTAGATAAATTTTTTTATGCTCTGCCAACAATATTAATGGACATATGTTGTAGTAGCACATGTTGCAAGCATTAATACATGAGAATATAATTCATAACATACAGGTGTGCTTAATGAAAATATGCTACGAAGTTATGAAACAATGACATTATATGTTATTATTGTATTATCATGCTAAACTGAATACTTCTAATTTTAAGACTAATAGGTCTATTTCAATTTAGCATCATATAATTTTGGCTGCCTATAGTGTTTCTAAAATATTAATTTCTAATTTCTCATAGTCATGCCTAAAAAATATTAATTGCTCATTTTTTGTTATACTTAATAATTTCTAATTTCTCGTCACTTAAGAATCCCTCGTAGAAAATATAATAAGATCTAAAAATATTGTAATAATTACACGTTTTTATAAGTAAATTTCTAAACTAATATGTATTATACATATTCTTTGAGAGAGGTATTTAGAGGGTGTATTAGTAAATATACATTAAACTTCATACTATTTAATCTTGCAAACCAAACATATTTTCAATTATATATAAAAAGTCATGCCAACCAAACAGCTTTATATTAATCAGGACTTAATCTTATTTATCCCATACTGTATCTCATTATTATCTTATCCAATAAACCAAACACCACCTATGTTGACTCTATTTTGCGATCAATTTTTCCAAGACCATAAGTTGAGTAAAATCGTTGAGTTTGCATTTGCTGGATTTCCACGTCACGCCACGTAATTAATTTATATTTTTTTCGTGATTTAAGTATTAATTGATTAAAACTGATTAAATTTCTAGAATTTTAATAATTTGCAATTTGACTTTTTAGCCTTTTATCATAAAAATATATTATTTAACTTTTAGTATTTTCTTCATTATTTAAATAATAAATCATTTTATTCTAATATTCATAAGACAAAACTTAAAACATAAAAACACGCTCCAGGAAACCATTTCTAATCAAATCTGTAAAAGATTTCATTTTTTTAGAAATAAAATGGTCTCTTTTTCTTTCGAGCATTTATCGAATCGAATTCATAATAACTAAACAAACATTCTGAAAAGGCTCAACAAAACCCTCTCTCCCTACCTGATTTAGGGCTTTCGGTCACCATTTTCACTGAGCTTCGCAGACAATTATGTGGAGGCCATTGGCAAGAAGAGCTTTGCGATACCGGCGTACGGCGCCGCCGCGAAAGCTGCATCTTCCCGTCACTCTTCAGGTAGCAAACCAACCACCATCTCTAACTGTTGAATCCGCATCTCGATTTTCGTTTTTCTCGAGCGCGTATCATTTCCACCAGAACCCTAGATTTTTCTCGTCGAATTCAGCTGAGAGTCGTGACAACCTGCCGTCCAAGACACTGATTCCAGAGGCTAGTGAAACCACTGGTGGTTTTGATTTCAGTGGGTTAAATGAATCTGGCGGATTTGAGAAGGAGGATTCCATATTTGATGGTGTTGCGGATACTCACGATGTGAATCAGGGTTTCGGAGAGTTTTTTGGTGGTTCTGTTGCTGCCGATGAAAGTTTAGATTCTGCAGAGGAGGGTGTTGGGTTGTTGAAAGAGAATGATGCAGACAAAGTGGAGAGCTTGTTGTCTTTTCTGCAGAATTCCGGCGTTATGCATGGCTCAATCGAGCCTTATTTGGAAGCTATGGATTTGGCTTTGGACAACGATCTTGTGATGAAGGTGCTTCAGACACCCTGCGTGCCAGGGGAGAATCAGATCAGTTTCTTCCGGTGGGTTTTGAAGAAACGGGGGTTCGTATTAACTTCACAGTTGCTGAATGAGCTTGTGCGTTCGATATGCACACACAACAAGAGGAGAGAAGTGTATGCATTGTGGGATTTGATAAATGAGGTAGGAGAGAAGGAGAAGGGGGTGGTGAGTTCGGAGTGTTTGAACAAAATAATAGCAGAGTTGTCGAGGTTGGGGAAAGGGAAGGCAGCATTTGAAGTGTTCAATAAGTTTGAGGAGTTTGGATGTGCATCTAATGCTGATACATATTATTTAACCATTGAAGCTCTTTGTAAGAGGTCGTTTTACAATTGGGCTTGGTCTGTTTGTGAAAAGATGCTAACTGCGGATAAGCTGCCTGATGCCAGTAGAGTGGGAAAGATAATTTCCTACTTGTGTAAGGGAGGCATGGCAAAAGATGCACATTTGGTGTATCTATATGCAAAGGATAAAAAGATTAATCTTCCACGGTCATCTATCAAAGTTGTGATTAGCTCTCTTTGTCAAGTTGAGAAAACTAATAAGGATACTTATGAAGAAATCAACAAGGATCTTGATAGAGAAACTGTGTCCTTGGCCTTGGGGATGTTGGACGAGTATTCAGCAGAGGATCGGAAGTATGCAATTAAACCCTTTTCAAGTGTCATTAGGAAGTTGTGTTGGATTCAGGATGTTGATAGGGCAAAGAAGCTTCTACTTGAGATGATTGAATCCGGCCCTCCTCCTGGAAACGCTGTATTCAACTTTGTAATTAACGGGCTCACTAAAAGTGAGAATATGAAGGAGGCTCTGAGCATTATGAAGATGATGGAGAGCAGAGGCTTGAGACCTGATGTATACACCTACTGTGTGATTATGAGTGGCCTTGCAAGGGCTGGAGAAATGGATGAAGCAGTCAAGATATTCGATGAAGCCAAAAAGAAGCACTCCAAACTGACCCCAGTTGCATATCATGCACTGATTCGGGGATTCTGCAAGCTCGAGCAATTTGACAAGGCTGTGAATCTGTTAGGTGAGATGAGGCAGCACGGAGTGCAGCCTCAACACGATGAGTACAATAAACTGATAAAATCTCTTTGCTTCAAGGCTCTAGATTGGGAAACTGCAGAGAAGTTGCACGAGGACATGAATGCAAACGGCATAGTTCTCAACGGTAGAACAAAGGCGCTTATTGCTGCTGTCAGGGATTTGCAGGAAGGCGCCGCTGCTGAAACCGCTGGTTCAGCATAATTTCCATTAAAATGTCAATGTGCTAAAGTAAGGAGGTGCTCCATCTCTTTTCCGGATTGTTGTTGCTTATTGTCAAGAGCAAAGTTTATGCTTCTCGTAGTTTCATGGATCATCAATAGGTGACATTTTTAGATGCCCTTGAGAATTTAGGAGAAGTAATTTAGTGGCTAATGTATTTTTTGTTAGCAGTTGTGACCTTCAGTCCATAATTGGTTTTGGTTAATAAATATGTTTGGAATATTTTGGTGAAAATTTATTCACATAAGTCATCTATGAGCCAATGACTTAAATGAAAGAGCTGATATTTACTTCTTCCCATGAGATGTTCCTTTTTTCCTGTTTGTAACTTATTAGGAGAAAATGGTTTCTGCACAAAACTTATTCTGAATATCAAGGATATGTGTTATTCTGGTTTATATATATATATTCAGTAAATTATATAGATATCATATAGTTATTTTATATGTTCGGTATAGTAATAAAAAGAGGATTTATGCACTCATGATAAGAAGGAGATTCATTTGATCGCTCTCATACATATATGCAACATCTGATAGACACATGTTTTAAAAAATAGTTGAAAGATGTTGTGGATGTACTTTTAGTTGATAAGGGATATAATTATAAGTTTGACTATTTAGAAAAAATGTGATTTTTTAGTAAATAAGGAGTGTTTGTAAAGTTGAAATATACTTGAAACAAAGTATTCATCTATTGATTCTTTGTTTGATAAAAGCGTGTTAACTATACGAACCAAGCTTAAAATTGATAGTATTCAACTTGTTAGCTTATGAGAAAGTTGTTATGTGATTCAGGATGAAAATATACTTTTTGACTAACTAAACTTATGTTTCTATATTATAAATTAGTAATAATTGTTTTACTAACTAACTGATTTTATTTTGTATAAGAAAATGATGAATATTTTAAATATAAATTAAAATTTAGAAAATTCATTTGACTCAATTAAGCTCGAATAAGCTCGAGAATGTATTTGGTTAATAAAGCTTGAGGCTCTACTAGATAATAAACAAATATCAAGCTTGAGCACGGTAATAATTTGGGTCAAATTGGTTCGATTATACCCCTGAGAACTTGAAACTGGGGACAGTGTTGGATATGCGAGCTTGATGCAAATGCAATCACTGTTCTAGAGTGAATGACACAGTAGCTATTAGCCTCAAAAGTTATTTTACAGATATAGTCCACGCTCAAAAAAGAACCCAAAAATGGCACTATTCATCTGTGAGAACAATCATGACGAGAGAGAGAGAGAGAGAGAGAGAGAGAGAGAGAGAGAGAGTCATCAGTACTCCAAATAGAATGTGGAATATCAATTGATTAAAGATTTAACTGAAGGAAAAATGTACAGTGCTATTTTTATGTGTAAAAAAATCTGTATCCCGTATTCTGTATCCACTCTATCATCCATGTAAAATTGTGTATCCTCCAAGAAAAAAGAGGTGAGCATGTATTCAACTAAAGCTATATCCAAAACCTGTGTGTATAACTCGACAAGTGAAGCCTACCAAAATCCCAATGCATCATCGCCTGTTACGCTGCTGCCTCAATAAGCTATGCTCTTCACTTTTGACTTAATAACAAACCACCTCCCCTTCAACTTAACATTAATTGAATATTATCAAAATCTTCATGTCAAGCTAAAACTACAAGTGAGGATTTTCGAATTGCAACCACTTAGAAACTGAAGGCATCTTTGCATAAGAATTTGCCATGTGCGGAGGCAAGATTTTCAATATATAGGAAAATTGAGCCGTCTCAACTCCGAGTGAAAAATGATTTCTTATCAAGCTGATACTAGTATATTGGCTAGTGGGTGTCGGAGTTACATAAATACCCCTGCATCTCCCAAAACAAAGCTCACAAAATCGAAATTTCTGAAACTTGGACATGGGTAGATTTGGAATAATGCGACGGCCCGACTTTTTTAGAGACTATCACGTGTATTATTATTCTATAACATTACTAAAAATAATTATTTGTGAAAGTATTTGACTAAAATAAATTGACCGTTTCGTTTGAAAGATACTCGTTTGACTTAAAGTATGAAGACTTTGGTCAAATCTGGTGTGAAAAAAATCAAAGGTAAATTGTAACTTGCAGCAAATCCCACCGTTCAGTTTGTTCAAGGCGATGGGAGTTATACAAAAAGAAGTTGCCACGCTGAGTTTAAGAACTTGAAATACTAACATAAGTTCTCTAGGAAAATGTTGGTGCTTGACTTGGTCCATGATGAACCAGGTCCCAACAAAGATGAGAACAATCATTATCCAAGTGATAGTTATCAATTTCTAAAAAACAACAATTTAGTCAAAACAATTAAGAGCGTGCATTTTTTCACGTTCGTGTTACCTCAGTGCTAAGATATGGGGGACCTTGTTGAGTCATCTTATAATTAGACTTCTTAGTGCACTACCATGTCCTTCGTCGGAAATAGGACCGAATCGTCTTTAATTAGGTGACACATCACCACCAATCACCACCTTAGATGTATAACAACGAACAACAAGTTTTGCATCCATCAAAAACATTTGAATTTAAAAAGGTTTGGCTGGGCTTACAAACCCGATTTACTTTTACAAATACAACCCACTTGTAACAAGTCGTGGTCAGAATTGGTCGATATAGGTACACGTCCCAAGACTGGATCCTACAAGACGAATCTAAAATCTTAGGACATGTTCTAAGGAATTATTACCGACTTCTACCGACTGCTATCTCCACCATCATCCATTCATGCCTTAGGTTCACCTATATCTCGCTTTTATTCATTTGAAATTGAAAACTCATAATCGAGTTTCATAATGTATTTGGTGTTAAAACTTATGTTAACTTATCATACACACAAGTACATTTCATCTTATTTAACCCGATGCTAAATTACTAAAATACCATTATTACATAAACACACAATTTTTTCTTTTAAGATCACAATATAATTCATGCTTTTCTAGGTGTTAACACATAATCACATCAGAAACTGTCACATAACACTTTTTAGAACAACTCAACACTTAGTAAAATATGTAATTCCAATATTTAGGGAAAATATAAATTTTAACACTTATTAAATTTCACACTTCAAGAGATTGTGTTTAAACAGACGAAGAATTTGATCTTATGCTCCGGGAGAGACTCAAGTGGGTATTTTAGAAATTAGATAGAATGAGGAACACTCTCAAATTGAAATTCAATTACTTCGAATTCAATCTAATAAATTATGATGACTTGAAAATGGATTGTTGGTTGAGTCAATCAATACTTAAAATAATTTTCAACTTCTTGAGCTATTAAAGGGATATTTCTACGACCTCACCTAGATGGCCTCGGTGATCCTCTATGATATTTGAGGATAACTTAAAATTAGGTAATACGAAGTTTAATCCTCAAGTGGAATCAATTAAGAAAGAATTCGGATGAAGATAACATGTTCGATTAAAGATGGACTGTTGTAAAAGAAAATAAATTCTCTTATTTTAGTCGTAATCTCTTTATGATTCACATGTCATCGAGGATTTATTTGATAAAGAATTTGTCTTATCCTTACTTTATGCAAATAAATTAAATAACCCTTGGAAATTTGGGTGTTACAAATAATGGTGACTATATAAAGCCCTTCTTCACACAATTACCGTTATCCATTAGCTCAGAAAAATCAAAATTGAGGAAACAGTGAGGAGGAATTTCTTCAAGAGCTGTTGCCCCTCTCTGTTTGCTGATGATTTTTTGTTAACAAACAGCCCTTTTCGCGACTGTGACGTCGTCGTTGCTGTAAAGAATCATACACGCATACACATACATACATATATATACATATACATCTCCCTCGTTTTCTATTGCTTGCGCAATCATATAAGGCTGTGTTTGGATCACGCAATTTGGAATTCCCTAGTGGGGAAGTTGGCGGTGGTGGTGGAGATCTGGTGACTGAAGAGGCTGTGATGATGTTTCTTTTTTGTTTTCTGAGCTAATGGATCGGGCAGGGAGAGATCCGACCCGTATCTTGGTGGCGACCCGGACGGCTTTGTGGTTTTTGAATCACATGCAACCGGTGGTCAGCCGCCATGGCGGCGTTGGCTTCCATTTGCCTCTTTTCTTACAGATCTGAGCCTCCTTTATTTCTTACAAAAATTAATTATCAGTGGATTTTTTATTATAATTATTGAGTGTGTTTTTTAACTTTAGTTTTCATTTTCACAAAAATTTAAATCTGATTTTAGTTTTGATTGTAGTGATATTTGTCGAAAAGTATTTGATTTTTATTCGCTATTTATACATTCCTCTTTCCTACATTTTATAGGGTTTCTGAATTTGTGGTGTGGTTTGTATTATTTGAATATAATTAAATAATTAATCAACTGGTTATTTCAAATTTGCTTTCGGGTTCAAAGAAAAACCAATGAGATGGTGATTTTTAGTTTTCGATCAAATTAAATGATAAAATTTAGTAAAACTAGTACAACTATTCTTGCCACGGCTACCATCAAAATTAAATGACGTTTTTAGTAAATAAATATAAATATTAGAGTGAAATACAAAAAATATAATTATACTAAAAGGGTCACACTTTTACGATATATTTATTAAAATATTGACATTTGCAATAATAATATTAAGATATAATATCGTTTGAGAATTTTTTTTCATTTTTTGGCATATTTTTCGGATAAAATTGTCCCCAAATCATTCAAGAGTATTTTAGTCTTTTTTTCATATACTCTTATCTCATATTTATTTTCCTCCCTCTTCCTTATTTTTCTTTTACTTCTCTTCATTTCTCTTTCTCTTTTCCTCTTCACACTTTACAGTTCAGATTCGAACTCCACCAATTTTTACCAATTGCTTCATTTCTTGACATTTCTCAACCTACAAATTCAACAAGGAAAGTTAAAGTAACACCGGATATTCCCTTTTCACTATCATACTTTTGTTCAAAAGAAACCAAGATACAATTTGGAAGCTAACATGACCGTATGCAGCAGAAATTTAACAATAAAATCCGGAGAATATCTTACCCAAATGCATCCCTCAGCAGAGCACATTTGTTTTCCAAAAAGGGAGGAGCTTCCATACAGCCCCTTGCCCAGGAGTGAAGACATAGTCGGTTAGTATATCTACTAGCAAGATTACCTTGCATGAAATGTAGGATATCGACCGCCCAAAGGATGAGAAGATACAGCAGCATTCATGCTACATATTCCTCTTTTAGTTCTAATTTTGAAAGTTTATTATTTTATCTCCTCGTATGGAAATGTGGATGGCATAAAGATTACCTGGCAGACACTTCAGAAGTTTCGACTTCTGCAGCACCCGACATTGTGCTCTTGTACTTGTCTGGTTCAATCTCGGCTGCAGATGTTTCTGAGCGAGGGTTAGCATCAGCTCTAACAGCCGGAAGGTTTTCACAAACTCAATTTTGATGCTGAAACGACCCAGCTAGCGGAGGTGTAGTTGGTGTATCATCATCAGAGAACTTATCCTGCTCCCTCACATTGTGCAAGTTCTAAAAGAAACACATAGTAAAAAGATTCATATATAACTGATAATCCCAGGTGAAATAATGATGATGTTTTCCAAAATAAAGCAGAATGATCACTTAAATATATTTCCAAATAAACTTGAAACACCAAACAAGATTCGACAAACGTGTCTCAAGGTTTGCTTATTTGGCTGCACACTGGTGCTAGACAGATTAGCCCCTGCATTGTAATGTATCGTTTCTCTACTGAGACGCTTTTGCTGCTGCTGGCGGCCGGTGTGGAGTTCACTTCCGAGCTAGTGACAGATTCAGACGACTCATCATAAGCGGAACCACGGTGCCCACCACCACCTTGCCCATACTACCAGTCTGTCGTAATAATTCCCCGGTGCATTCTCAAAAGCATTGTGTCTTGCACCACCATTGGCCACTCTATCATCCTGAGGCGACGCCTCAAGGGAGTGGCGGGCATCATAGCCCTCATCCTCGGAATCAGAGGTGTCCATGTCTGAATGCGAGAGGCTCTCAATCACACGGCTAACATTCAGCCCAGAGGGCATGTGTCCACTGCGAAACTTGGAGACAGAGGGTAGCCCGAGGCTATTGCCACGGTACGTCAGCCCCAAAACTGAATCAGAATGAAGCTTCTGCTTTGTCATTGGCGTGAGAACTACTTCTCTTCCTATTCACAATATACAAAATTCAAGATTAATGAATAGTACCTCTGCAATCACAAACAACATAAAGTAACCAATGCAAAAACTTAATAGAATAATGACACATATATATACATATATAAGGAAAATAATGACACACACACACACACATATATATATATATATAAAATAAAGAATTGGTTCGTAATTATAATTTCATACGTAAAATAATAGATTTTCAGAAATAGAATAATAAAAAACGGAAAACTAAAGTCACTAATTGCGAAATGACACGGATTTTAATAAAATGTAAATGAATGTGAGTGGAAAAAGTTGGTGGAATATAAGTCTCACTTTTATATATTAGTTTTATAATGTAATATGAGTGAAATAAATTATTGGAAAATAGAACACACTTACCAAAAATAGTAAAAATAAAATGAGACTTCTTTAATAGTAGACATCCTAAAATAAAAAATAGAACATTTAATGGGGCATAGAGGAAATATTATATATATAATAGTCATTTTGTAATAATTTTCTTAAAAATAGTCATTTTTGTAATAAATGAGCTTATCCTAGGAGGCCATTGCTATGATAAAGTGAATTGCAAGAGTATTAGCATAAAAGTAGAGCATCCTTTCCGAGACGCAAAATAGTCCGTATACAGATGAACATTCAGATTTCGAATTGAATTTTTGCCTAATTCAAATCGATCCGAAAATTCAAATTTTGAGATAATATAAATTCGATCCGATCCAAAATATCTCAAAATTTAAATTTTTTATAACTTAATATGCATCGAATTGAAAAATCTTAAATATCCAAAAAATTGAAAAAAATTCGAAAATACAAAAATTCAAAATAAATATTTTTAATTATTATATATCCTAGATTAGAAATATTAAAGTAGAATATTATTCGAATACATTTTTCATTTAAATATGATATTTAAATTGAGGCCAATTTTTTCCTCAGACTCCCGTCCATCAATTCACAGTCCACTACCAATTTAATTAACATCCCAAAATTCGAATAAATTTAGCCTATTATATAAAAATTAATTGATAGCTTAAAATATAACTAAATTAGTCGGAATTCGGAAACGCAAAGGTTTTAATAGTTAGTAGTCCTTTTTTCCAAGATTTAATTAAGAGAGTGTCCGAGCCCGACCCTAAGTTAATTCGCAAGCTAATTTCTTTATTACTCGAGGCCCAACATTTGGGCCCAAATTTTATTAAAAAATTTCTTTGACCCGAAGCGCTCTCTCTCATCTCCTCTTTCTTCTCTCTTTCGCTTTCTCTCACGGCTGAACAGCGCCGCTCCTCTTTTCTCTCTTATTCCTCACTTCTCTGGCTATCAAACCACCACCGTCCGCCGCCAAATTCTTTCACCCTCCTCTTCTCCTCTTCAAATTTTTAACAGCAAAAAATTTGAACCCCAAGATGAAATTCCCAAAATCTCTTCTCCCTTCCCCGGCGAAAACTTCGCCGCCGTGCAGCCCACACTAGTCCCGCCGCCGCCTGCCAAGTCAGCCTCCGACCGTGTCTGCGCCTCCTCCGTCTCCATCAGCAGCAAACGCTGCCATCGTCGTCGCCAGCTCCCCCTCTTCTCCAACCCCATTTTGGATTTCTCGGCCCAACAAAACCGCAAGTGCAGAAACTTACTTCTTTTCTATTTTATTTATTGTTTGGTTTCATAAATTTGATTGTGGTTTTTGTTGTTGACTAGTAACGCAATATTTGAGAATTTGAATTGTTTCCATTGATCATATGATGTTTTCTTGAAAGCAATGTTGGTCAGTTCAGTATCTGTTTGCTTTGACTCGCTTTTCCATGTTAGCTCGTCCTCTATTGTTAAAAAATATATTTCCACGTTCAGTTTCAGGGCAAAGTTTTCTTATGGGTTACAGGGGCGGTGCTTGTGAGTTTTCATTCACATTTGATGAATTTCCATGAACAAGGTAATATGCTTACAGAGATGACATGTGGAGAAGATATATGTGGGATCAAAGACGAGTCATTCATGATTGATTTTGATGTGGACATTGGAAAATTGTCTGTTTCTCCACGACCTTATCAGTCCACTTTTGTGGCAGCTGATATATCATCTTTGAGCATGGTTGAATCAGAAGGTTCAGGTTCTGATCTTGTTTCAGCTTTTGATTCTATCTGTGTTCATGAGTCTCTCGAGCAAAAGAACTGTGCAGCACCGGACACCAATGCTGATACTTTTGATTCAGTTGGCCAAGCTTACCCTGCTATACAATGCCCAGCCGATGGAAATGATACTAGTGACCTTGATTCTTCTGACTTAGCTGTTGTTGCTGAGCAATCTGTACAAGGGGATGGTGAAACTAATAAGGCTTTGGTTGGTATTGACAAAACCTGCACACAGAGTCATTCCTTAATTGTATATACATCTTCTCGTAGGCGAAGTGCACGCAATACTAAATCAAGTCAGATGAACGAGTCCCCAAGTTCGTCAAAATGTAGAAGAGCAGTCAACAAAAGCTCAGAATTTGATCTAAGTTCCTTGCCAATAATAAGAAGAAGTAGAAGTTTATCTGCCAACCGGGCTAGATCTTCTGTTTGGGGAGATCTGGGTAACATCTCACCAGATATTGATCAAAGCAGTGTGTTTGACAAAAGTTTAGGTAATGAGAGAAAACTAAGACGCGAGAAAGGTGGGAAAGGAAAAAGGAAGGGCACTAGAGATCAGATAGGTAAAAAATCAATATGGAAAAGTTTGGTTCCCACTGGTCATATTTCATTGAAGGTTAAGATTGGAAATAAATTGTGTACCCTTGGTAATGTTACTGAAAATTTTAGTGCATCAGGAAAAGATATTTCAGGATTGACTGATACAAAGGACAACAAGTTGGGAGAGGAAGTCCCAAGAGACTTTTCAGTGCCATGCAAAAGGAATTTGAAGAAGGTTATATCATCTGATGGTTATGCTTTAAGCACGCATCTTAAGGTCAAGGGTACTTTGTATAACCAATCCCTTGATACTTCAAGTAACTTCCATGAGATCAGAAGCTTGGAGGAGGCTGATAGCTCTAGAACTTTGACTGAAATCCAGTGTTCTGATGTTGGAACCTCGCCTGATTCAGAAGTTATAAATTCTATTCTTGATGTTTCTCTGGGTGAAAAAGGTTTACCTGATCTACAAGATGATTCAATTTTGTCTAAGGCACGTGTCTCTCCAATGGACATCTCCAATTTGATTTTATCACCTAAGCATTCCAAGAAAGGAAAGAAGAAGGTCAAGCACCATCAGGTCGGCATTTGTGTGTTGGGAAGCAAACTAAGCAGTGCAGGTACCATAAATAATGCTACAGAAGAACGTGCTTCTGTGAAAGATGTTTCTAGTTCGAGCCCATCACGAGCTAAACCATATTTAAATGGTGAGGACATGAAGCCTTGCTCAAACTCACCAGTCTGTGACACGTTGATACCTTGTAGCAATGGTATAAAATTTCACAAATGCTCTAGTGCTACTGCTAAGGGAAGGAGCAAGGGCAGGTCTAGAAATTTTCCCGATGAGAAAGAAGCAGCCTCTAAAAAGAAGGGAAATAAAATCAGTTTAGATGGTAAGTACCTATTGATGATTGCATCTATAGACATATATTCAGAAGTCCCTACTGCCATCCAGAATACAGAGAAAAGGCCAAGACCTAAAAGCTGAATCTACATAAAGTCTTTCCTTCAGCCCCCTGCTCATATTTTACTTATTTAGCATCTGGAGACTGTAAAATGAGCTTTTTAATATCCTTATTAACGCTACAGGAAATGAAACACCATATGATCTTGGAGGAACTGGAGCATTTAGCAATGGTGTAACTGGACCAATTAACACAGTGCAATCTTCAATCGACGGGGCGATAGAGCAATATGATCCACCTAGGAATGCATGGGTACTTTGTGATGAGTGCCAAAAATGGCGGCGGATACAAGCGGTACTTGCTGATCAAATTGAAGAAACTAACTGTGGATGGTAGGTACTCAAGAATATTGCAGGTGGATGCTGCCTTATGGCTGTATGAATGATCATATGATAGCAACACATTGCAATAAAGTAGAGAGATATTTGATTCCTTATTTAAGTGCTTAATAGGAAGATTACATACATAGATTGTGGCCATTTCTCTGCAGCTTAGATATATATTTTCTGCTTGGTCTAGTGCACCACTTTCTGTTAACTTGTGCATGATTTGCTTGGATCTAGGTGCAGAATATATTTTTCTTTGACTAGAATATATATCAGGATAGCGTGGTTTATTAGAAATGTCTAAACTGCTCGCCTGATATTTAAAAGTACCTGGCATAGAGTTGCTAGTGTATTGTATTCTATGTGATTGTGTTCCACCTGAAATTAAATGCCAAAAGACACATTCTTGATTTAGTATCAAGTTATACTTTACCAGCAAGCTTTTCTTGGCTGATCAGAATTTATTGCTGGAATGTTGTATGCATACGCTATACTATAAAGGGATAACAAATATTGTTTCTTTGGTGGTCTTTCCTTTTGGTTCCTTATTTTTTGGGTTGTCCTTCTATGTGCAAATATTATTTTGTGTATGTCAAATCCAATGTTCAGCAGGTTCGGCCACTTAACACTTCGCTAAAGGTTCTTGTGCTTTCTTTAATTTATATTTTAATTTTCAGAAAGTTATATGTGTATGATCTGTATTTTCCGGAAACGGAACAAAGCTAAAGTTTCCTTTCCCTGCCGTATTCATAGGAAATCTTTAATATGTGTTTATCATATTTCCATCTAGAGCTCAATTAAGTTTATTTAACAAGGGGCCAAAGACCTGCCATCAGAAGCCTGGCCCATGTTTGGGGAAAGTTAAACTAAGTCTGTTACACATCACCATTTCTCAAGAATTAAAATATTAATTAATGAAGTTAACAAAAAAAAAAGTAGATAAAAAATCACGTGTTTAGTGAAAATTGTGAGATACCGCTCCTTAATACCAAACATGAATTGAAGCACAGATTGAGCATGATTGGATTTGGGATATACTGGTTACTTATGGATAAAGATGTTGATGCATTCATACTTTTTGGAAGAGTTATTGATGGATTTATTATATGCATTTGTTAAGGACTTGCCAAGATAACACTGATAAAGACTTTGCTGACTGCTCAATTCCTCAAGAGAAGTCAAATTCAGACATTAATGAAGAACTGGAAATATCTGATGGCTCTTGTGACGAAGATGCTTCCGGAACTTTTCTGAAGCTTAATCAAGAACGATCAAAGGGTTTGTAGTTTCTATAATGCTGCCACAGTTGTGGCTCCGTGTCCCTTGAAATTTGGGTTCCCTATCAGACGATATGCCCCTCTCCCCTTCACTGAACGTTGAGTTGGTTTTGTTTATTAAACAGTTGCTCAGCAGTCATTGTGGACACTTATTAAGTCAAACTTGTTTCTGCATCGTAGCCGCAAAACTCAAACCATTGATGAGGTAAGCATTGCATCCCTCTTTTACTATTATGCCCAGTCAATACTATTTAGTCTCTTCATAAAGGTTTGTACTATTTATTTAAAATCTCTACTGTAGTGTACTTCGGAAATGTTCTATTGTTTAACTCATCTAAGTTTGTTTATTTCACTAGCAGAGCATTTAGGTGCTTCTACCGGCTTTCGTATGTATGCATATTTTTTACTGTTTAGATTTGTTAAGATCTCATAAAGGTGTTGCTAATGGATGAATACATATGATGATTTTGGCTAGTCAACAGTCCCAAATCTGGGATATTGACATGAATGGCTGCTCTAGTTTGAAAAATTTCACTAGCTGGTATACGTTCCCAACCTTTGGTTATAAATCGATGTCCTGTTTCAGCAATGGAACTTTTTGTCCTTCTGTGTACTTGAGCAGAGCTTGAGTTCTCAGGTTGCTTCTTTACAAGCTCCTTTACTTAGCTGCTCTTTGTCTAAGAGGATTCATTAAGAAAAAGAGTTTTTTATGCCCCTAAAAAGATTAGCTTCAGAGTTGTTTGGTAGTACATTTTAATAACACTAATTCACATGGTTTCTCTCCCACTCCTTGGTTTTCCAGATACAATTATGGATCATAGCCTCTTTTGAGTGCACGAAGGATTTCTAAGGATAATGTAACTTTATATGCTTTGGGCCTGTCTATCTGTTTTAATTTAAGGCTAGGCTCCTTTTTCTAGTTCTGTGCAATTTGAATAGATGGTCTTTTTGAAGTGTAACCTGTAACGAGTGATGCCACAAAAACCTGTGATTCTTAAGTATCATATTATGCATCTTTCTTTTTAAATTCCTGTTATGTTCTAGGGTATTTATTGAGTGGTCCTAACATAGTAACATATGCAATTGATCAGTTAATATAGTTGTATTTTTATTCAGAACCTGCTGAAGATGCTAGGCATATCATAATACCCTAAATGTGAATTATTAAAGATGCATTACCTAGATCTAGATGCCATGCTTCTCACTTTTGGCCCATTCAGTGCTGCAATTGTTATTCTGTGTCTCTCTTGGTACATTACAATTGTATGATATGCCAGTGGGTACCTGCGGAGTCATGTCTTCTTGAAACTCTGGCATTCATATTCTGCATGTACGCATGCATTTTGATGGTTTTCTGTGTTCAATACTTCAATGTGTGATCCACTTGAAAATATTTTTCTGTCATTTTGTGCATAACAGGTAATGGTTTGCCATTGTAAACCTCCATCAGATGGAAGAAGGGGTTGTGGAGCTACATGTTTGAACCGGATGCTTAACATTGAGTGTGTTCAGGGAACTTGTCCATGTGGTGAACTTTGTTCAAATCAACAGGTGCAGAAAGTTCTCTGTTTTAACTTATATAAGTCTCATTTCCATGCCAATTGTTAAACTCAAATGCATATTTCATTGCAGTTTCAAAGGCGCAAATATTCTAAACTGAAGTGGTTCAAGTGTGGAAAGAAAGGCTATGGTCTTCAGGCGCTTGAAGACATGCCTCAAGAACAGTTCCTGATAGAATATGTTGGAGAGGTTATGCATATCATGTACTTAAGATTTAAGCCTTCTGGTATTTAGGAGCTTCACGTGAACTAATTATATTGATCTTGGTAGGCTGAAAAAGTAGGCAATAATTATCAGTAATAAAGGTGCGATGACAAAATGGTTTTACGTTTATTTCTTAAATCAATTTCCGCAGTTGCATGTGGTTTTTCTTATATATATTTCCATAGAAGCTGCTCTTATTCTGTTAATTCCATACAACAGCTCAGTTCATAGGACTCTCTTATTGGATGGAATATGTACAGACTGTGTTTTGCATGATGCACCTTATAGGGCTTTGTGAGCTATATATTTGTCACGATCTATATTTTATTATTTTTTCAGCTGTAACTCGGAAGTTCCATTTTGGGATTAGAAACTTAGTTGAAGGATGAGCTTGGTCTTAATACTATAATATATTTGGATATTTCATATTTGGATGTTGCAGGTACTTGATGTGCATGCATATGAAGCAAGACAAAGAGAGTATGGCATGAGGGGTCATAAACATTTCTATTTCATGACATTGAATGGGAGTGAGGTTCGTGGTAATCTCTTTGCTACATGCATAAAGTAGGTGACTGTTTCTGTATCATTAAATATATCTTCGCACTGGGTCAAATCTCATCATAATTTTTTCCGACTTTTTAATATTTTGTTTTCTGACCTGTTGACCTTAGGATAACTAAGCTAGTTCTTATCATTGTTGCTTTTTTTTTACATCAATATGTGATCCCAAGTGTCCGTTTTCATAACATTTTAAGAAGATTGGAGTAGTTGTTGCATTGCTGCAGATTTACTTGGAAGAATCTTTTTCTTTTTTCAAATTTGAGGCAGGAAATGAAATGTGCTGACATGGAACAATTCATGAAAATTAACAAGAAAATCTTCAACTTTTGGTGGTGTCTGTCTTCTCTGTCCTTTACTCTAGAGAAGGCATCAGATGATTTTATGTGTATACTTTTACATCTTTTATTCTAGTAATTCATTTCAACATCATTGTAGTGATTATACTTTCCACATATCAGAATTCTTGAATTTTCCAAGTAGGCTTAAGTAATTGGATAAAGGAACTTGATATTATTATTGCTTCAGTTTCCAACTCTGGGTACAAGAAATTGAGATCTCTAGTATCGTGGTTTTATTGCATTTGCAATAATTTCGTACTGTAGCAGCAGAATGATGCTATATTACACTTCAAGTAACTAAATGTTATATCCTGCAATCACAAAATACTTTAGTGCGACTTGAATGTTACGAAGTGGTTTTAATCTTTCACAAAAGTGTAGTAAGAAAAAGCACGGTTATCTTATTTCTCTCTAGCTCATTGAGATCCCATTGTCCTTGTGTTCCTATTTTCATTTTATGTCAAGTTTCTATAATTGATATCATGGTACTAAATATATGGAATTCATATCCTCAAGATATTCATGCTTCTACTCCAGGTGATCGATGCATGTGCTAAAGGGAATCTGGGTCGGTTTATAAATCACAGCTGTGACCCTAACTGTCGCACAGAAAAGGTATTATTGTCAGGGAACCTCTCACACAGTGTGCTCTTTAATGTAGTTTGTGATTCTGTAACTTTTTACTACTGATTTTTTCAGCTTTCACGTGATTTTTGTTTAACACCCTATGTTATAACACAAGAAAATATAGCATTTGTTTTCTGTTGTCTTCTCATTTATGTGTTTAATTTTCACTTTTTGATCAATTATTATCTTTCTAGTAATCTAGTACATGTGGTTTGTCAGGCGTGGCTGATCTATGCTCTTTTTGAGCTGTCTTTCTCTTTTTGTTCTTTCTCTCACCTGATTCTCTAGCGCACACAGAACACATCAGCTGCCTCCTTCGTTGATGAAGTGTGATCACTCTTTCATTGTCAGCATTTTGTTAGTTCACATCTCTGTATATCTGGAAAGATCTTGGTGAACTGGTTGTTGGCTCTTTAGCCGACTATTTTCTCAAGAAAAAAATTGTCACCTGGTATAAATATAAGATCTTGGTGAACTAGTTGTTGGATCTTTAGCCTACTCTTTTCTCAAGGAAAAAACTTCTCACCTGATTCAGAAGCAGAGAACTCTTGATGAATCTGATTGAACTTAAAAGTACTTGCATGGCTTTTGGTCTGGAAAACTTACTATCTCATTGCTATAGTATTTCTTATAAGTTAAAAGATAAAATTCCCTATTTATTCACATAACAAATAAGAATTACACTTTTATGGGCTTTTATTTATGTCATGGTCTGCAGCTTCAAATAAATGACAATTTGATTTGGGTTGTCACTAATTAACTGAAGACTTTGCTTGGCAGTGGATGGTGAATGGGGAAGTTTGCATAGGACTATTTTCTTTGAGAGATATTAAGAAGGTAATTACCATTGAACAATCCATGTGAAATTTATTATTGTTCATTTATGTGTTTACGGCTACCACCTTTTCTTTCTGGGGAAGTGTTCCCGGGTGGGGAAGAAGTGATACATGATATTGCTGCTACCATTTGGCTTGCTTTCTGGCTCTTTCACGATTTATATTCTGATTCAGAGCAATTTTCTTTGTGCCGATTGTTAACAAGATTTCTTGGACTTTTGCTTGACAGGGGGAAGAGGTTACATTTGATTACAACTTTGTACGTGTTTTTGGGGCTGCTGCCAAAAAATGTGAAT
>JAYDZE010240854.1:0-20013 GCA_034509125.1 Monilaria moniliformis
CATATATTTAGTTATTATTATATTATTAATATATATATATATATATATATATAATATTAAATATAAATTTGATTTTTTTCGTTTTATATTACATCCGAACCGAAAACCGAAATTTGTGAAAAATCAAAACTGAACCGGACCGAAATCCGAAAAAACCAAACCAAATTTTAAATTTCGGTTTGGTTCAGTTCGGATATTCGGATTTCGAGTATTTTGCTCACCCCTACTCTTATGGAAGGGACAAAGTTTATTTGTGTTGGAGTGAGTAACTTTTGTCCCCTACCCCTTATTTATAGGGGTGGTGGGCTAGGCCACGAATTCCAATGAAGAATAGAACAGAGTCTCCTTACTAGCATAATCCCGTTAATATTAATTGACTTCACTATAGAATTAATGTTAAACTACCCACCCTAATTCATATTACAAATATGACTCCTCTATAATTAATTATTATCTATGTTCAAGATATTAAATAATCAGTAATTAATTTAAACTTGATGCTAGCTTTAATTAATTAAGATTGTTTTCAAATGTGGAACAAAAACTTTATTATTATACTAAAAATAATTAAACAGACCAGTTTTATATAATAAATATTTTTAAGCTTCTCAAGGAGATATTATCAACCGGGTCCTTCCATGACCCGATTCTACATAATAACGATACAAGTACTTCTTGCAAACCAATTAGCATTGCCCAACATATCAACGTATAGGGTTACAAAATTCGTAATTTCTAATACATCAAATTTGTGCATAATTAGTCACTATAATCAATGTCGTTGACATAGATTGAGAAAAAACAATTGTCGAAATCTCGTACATCCATGATCAGCAAGGAAGAACTTATCTAAATGTGAATTTCATTTCAATGTTATACCATATATTTACATTAGTTAGCTAAGATAAATGTGAAGTTGGATTGATACTACAACTAGGGGTGGTAATTCAGTTAGTCGGTTATCGGTTAACCAGTAACCGAACTAATTAAGGTCGGCTATCAGTTAACCAATAACTAAAATTTTTGGTTCGTTTCTGGTTAGTGTTTTAGCAAAATTTTGGCTATCGGTTATAACCAATCACTGATCAATTATAATCGAAAAATTGAAAACAACTGATCGAAATATTAATAAGTATAATGGTGTTTTATTATTTATTTCAAAACTCCAGTAGCGTAGCGGGAATTTACTTCTAACCACAATGTCACGAGTTCGAAACTTAGCGATGCGACTGACACACTCGATATTTTGGTGTTTTTAGTGATTAAATCTAGAACGTTTTGAATTATTTTGATTATATTTAGCTAAGTTTTGGTTTAATTATCTATCAATTGGTTGTTTGATGAGTTTGTTGAATTATGAAGGAAAAAAGATGCGTAAAAGGGTGTTAAAAGGTCAAAGGATCAAGAATGGTACAAGTTCGATGAAGTTTGGACTAGTTACCAAATAGATGCTTTTATATTCAAGACCTTATTTTGTTTTATATTCTCTTGTTTATAATACTTGGGTTTCACTAGCTACCAAATAGATGATTTTATGTTTGTTATTACGAGATTTGAGAGATGAGTATTGATGCATGTACAAGATTATATAACACATTAATCAACAAAATCAAGAGGTTTGAGATTAATAGTGAGGACATATAATCTTAAATTTTTTAAGGAGTTACAAGCAGAAATTAATATCCTAACATGTAATCCACTGTTTATGCACTTCGGGAGGAGTTCTAACTAGTTATGTGATTGTCTTTGCAAGATTCGAGTCGTGATCGGATATTAAATTGAATGTTTGAATGAATCGATGTGTTGATGAAATCAAACCCCTAGAATAAATCACTTATATTTGTTTTCAAGTCTTTATGTTCGCTTCCTTTTCTTTTACAAGATCATCCACAACAATCAAAGTTTGTGTGATTTAGATGGCAATAATTGATTGAAGTTATAGTATTAAGAATCGAACATAGTCTCTGCGGATACGATACTCTTTACTTACCATTTACTATACTACGATTGCATCGTCCTCATATGGTATAATTTTAGTAGCAGTAAATAGCTCGGTCAAGTTTTTGGAGCTATTGTCGGGGACTAAGTTTTCTATTCTAATATTGTGATAAGATCAATTGTACCAATCTCAACATTTTTCTTTTCTTCTTGTTTTTCTTTTTTCTTCTTAGTTCTTACTCAAACTTTGGATTGTTCAGTTAGTTCATGCACACTCGTTCTAAGAAGTTACCTTTGGAGTTCTTTAATCCCGAGAACGAAACTTCATACCGTCGAAAGAACGCCCGCAAGCTCAAGATGATACTAAATCCTGATCAATTGGTACAACAACTCCAACAAAAACTGCAATGTCAACTCAATGAGCAAGAGGCTGCCCAATATCAAGTCGAAGGCACACCTATTCATGACATGTTCACGCATGCGCCTATTTGTAAGCCACTCATTGGACCTATAACTGAGGGGAACAACTTTGAACTCAAGTCAGCCCTCATCTCAATGGTTCAACGAAACCAATATGGTGGTCGCGTCACGAAAGATCCCAACAAGTGATGGGGATTTAATTCCAATGAAAGAATTTCCCTTCTCCGAGATTTTTCCAGGTTAATATAGAAAAATTAAATTAAACAAATTTATTTAGATTTGCTATCTAGATCTCAAATAGAGCACATAATTTATAAAATAAATCTTAAATCATGATACTACGAATCTGAATACTTACTGAACTTGATCTCCAATGATCAGAAGATTGCTAACGCATTCTCCACGTGTAGATCTTGAATATCTACCTCAGATCTTCTAACCTATTCTTAATTCTAGGTTTGGTTATTGGTGTGGGCAATATCTATCAAACCTATAGGACTAGATAAGAAGGACAAAATAAAATATTGTAAAGAGAACTGCAGTAGGGAACGTGAATCATCATTATTTTCTTCTTCTTCACTCCTATTTGTAGAATATGTTTGGACTTGGTTAGGGATCCAAGGAAATTTGGACTAGGCCTTTCTATTGGGCTTTTACGAATAATTTGGGCTTTCTTTTTAATTAATTATTTCCCATGTTTAAGATTGTAATATCCATTAATTAATTTAAGCATGTTGCTGGGTTTAATTAATTTATGTATTTTACCAAGAGTGGTCTAGTTTAAAAGCTTTATTTATTATACTTTGGAATAAATTCCAAGCCAGTCGGGCTTCTGTATAATAAAACATTTCCTGAACTCCTCTTGGAGATATTATCAACCCGAACTCTCCCGAGACATAATTCAATGCAATAACAATCCTAGCACCGCTAGATATTAATTACCATTTCTAAGATATCAGGATTCTTGGGTTACAAAAAATTCATACATTTTGATAAGTCAGAAGTGCATAACCAATATCGTATGCTCAATGTTATATACAAATATTTAAGAAATAAACAATCATTGAGATCTCGTCTTTCAGTAATCAGCAAGAAAGACTTGGAGCCGCGGGGTGGTAAGCGGTTCCTTTGGCAATTGGACTGGCGTAGGTGGGGCCAGGATGTGAATAAGTTCAGTGCTATACCACATCAGTGTCATTTGTTTACCAAGGTTAGTAAACATTTGGACTGACACTGCAACATTTCACGATAGATTGTCTAAATCTATCTAGGTTGTGAAACTCAATTTTCTTTTACAAGGCACCAACTAATAGACTTTTAGTGATGACCTGACCACCATTTAGTCTACAATGCAGAAGACCTAGACTTGCTTGCTTGATTATAAATACAGGTTATATTTGCTCAGAATATAATCACCAGATTATAAAGGGCAAACCATGCAACAATAATATCTCTTCACAAGAGCCAGATAATGGTAGTTCTTAGGGTTATTAATACATAACCAGCTCGTAAAACATGCTTTCTAGTATACAACCCTAACAACATGCATATAGCACAATTCTTGGAAATAAGCAACATTTTACATGTAAACGGAATTTCTGATGATACCATTCGCATGAGATTATTTCATTTTTCTTTAAGGGACATAACAAAATAAAAGTATCAAACTATCACGCCTGGTTAGGTAGCAAGTAGAGATGACTTAGCACATAAGTTCCTCAACAAGTTATTCCCACCCAGTGTAACATTGAAGCTTAAAGCCTCGATCACCCAATTCCAACAAAGGGAACAAGAATCTCTCTACGATGCATGGGAGCGACTTAGGGAAATCTTGAGGAATTGTCCAAACCACGATTTTTGGGAGCACTATCAGGCATGCGTCTTCTACCATGGGTGCAATCTAGATGTAAAAAGGCTACTAGATGTGATAGCAGGAGGGTCATTATTGAACAAAGAACATTAAGAAGTCATAGAGGATATGGCTACTACTAGATATCAATGGCTGGGTGATAGACAAGTGTAAATCTTGAGAAAGATGGATTCAACCTCAAACACTGACGATGAGTTTGATTGTGGCTCAACTTGGTGCACTAAACACAAATATCAAAACCTCTCTCAATCAAGAGAAAGCAATGATTTTGCCATAATCGACTGTTGAAGAGGTGAACAATGTGAATTAAGGAGGGTCCCAAAGGAATTTCAATGGTTATCGCCCTAATCATGGCGGAAATCAACACTAGTCGGGTAATCGTTGACATCCTAATCTGTCATATGCATCCCAATAGTGCACTACAGCCTCCACCTGGATTCTTGATTACAAATAGAGTAATCAACGAGACAAAAAGTGAATGACTGAAGAAGCCTTGATGAACTTCATGAAGAGATTTGAAAAGTACATGGGGGATTTCGAGGGACGATTTGGGAAGTTGGAGACAACTGTAGGTGCTTTAGGAACACAAGTCAAAATGACGGAAACCCAAATCAGGTAAGTGGCCACAACATGGGGTAATCAACACCACCAAGGTTAGTTCTTAAGTCAACCTACGGTGAATCTGAAGGACTACGGGAACACGGTTCGAATAAAGAAGACATCAAGCTAAAGACTTTAAACTCAAGGCTAGTTGGGAGGCAACCCAACCTTTTTCTTAGTTTTCTGTATCTTGTTTTTCTGTTCCGCTTACAAATTTTCTTTAGTTTTTAAGTTGGTTTTATTTTGAGTTGTTTTCTCTTGTATTTTCTTTTTAGTTTTGGTTTGTTCTTTGGTTGTGTTTTAAAATAAAAAAAAATAAAAAAATAAAAAAATGGGCCGAACCTGGAAACAAACTGTTTGGGAGCCTGTGGCTCACAAACGACCCGTCTCTAAACCAAGGCGTAAACAGGGGCCATGTTCTGAAACAGACCGTATGGGAACATAATCATCCACACAGTCCGTTTCCCAGCACAGGGTTGGCGGATAAGCAGCCATTAAAAGTAAGTTTCTTCACTTTCTTCCCACTCACTTTCTCTTTCAAAATTTTAAGCATACCCATCCATCCTCTTCCAAAGCAAGAAATAGTTATTCCCTCTCACATTAGACTCAATTTCACATACTCATTGACAGACACACTTCAATACTTCACTTAAAAACCTTCAATTCCACCAAGGAGGCTTCAACTCTTCATTTTCCCAACAAATTCTCAAGTTCTTGACGAATTTCATTTTTCAACATCAAATATACGATTTTTACCACTCTCTTTAGGCAATTGATATGTTTTATCTTTAGTTGAATTTAGGAGGGTTATTAGTATATGTTTGGCCTGTGTATTTCGGTAACAATTTCTTTGGCACATTTTGTCGAACACTTGGTATGCATTGTTAGGGTATATACTGAGCTTTGAGCAGCTTTGTACTTGTAAAACCTTATTTCCCAATATATGAGAATATTATTATTTTATCACATTGATTTGTTTTTCACATTGTTTATATTATAATTGATTATTATTAAGCAAATATGTCTAAGGTTTTGCATTCTAGAGTGAGTGGTGATCAAGTTATCACTGAAGGCTTCTCAGTCAATTTCTTGCAAAAGAAAAACTAAGTTTCACGACCTAGATAGACTTAGACAATATATCGCGAAAGGTTGCAGTGTTAGTCCAAAATGTTTACTAACCTTGGTAAACAAAAGACACTGGTCTGGTATAACACTGTAAGGATTCACGTAAGATAAGTCTTTCTTGCTGATTACTAAAAGATGAGGTCTCGGTGATATTTATTTCTTAATCGTTGTATATAATATTGAGCATGCGTCATTGATTATGCACTGCTTTGATTTATCAAAACGTGCTGGTTTTTCGTAGCCTAAGTATCCTGATATCTTGGGCTGTGGTAATTAATGACTAAGAGGTGCTAGGATTGTTATTACACTAAATCGTGTCCCGGGAGAGTGCGGGTTGATAATATCCCCAAGTGGAGTTCAATAAAAATGTTTTAATTTACAGAAGCCCAGCCGACTTGGAATTTATTCAAAAGTATAATAAATAAAGATTTTTGAACTAGACCACTATTGGTAAAAGATATTAATTAATTTAAACCAGCAGCATGTTTAAATTAATTAATGGATATTAGAATCATAAACATGGGAAATAAATTAATTAATTAAAAATGAAGCCACGAATTTTTTGTAATTTGGATTTGGATGGGTAAGCCAATATTAATTTCTACAGTGGTACAAATTAATATTCTGTTTGGCTTATATTAAATTGGGGCTTATTTTAATTAGTAAAGCCCAATAGGAAGGCCCAGCCCAAATTTTTTTATATCCATAATTTAGCCTATTACAACTCTATATATAGGAGAAGTGAAAGAAGAGAAAACATAACTTTGACCAAAACATAGCTGGTGATTTTCAAAAACCACACAACCACACACACTACAATTTTCGAAAATTACTAGGTTCATACCTAGTTCCTTTTTGTTCTCTTCTTTCTCTTTTAAGTCCTATAAGTTTGATAGGTATTGTTCCACCACATTATTCAAACTTTGTGGGGAACGGATTAGAAGATCTAAGGTTGAAATCATTCACCACACGTGGAGAAGGAGCGAGCCATCGTCCAATCTTTGGATATTCAACAAGGTAAATATCAAAAACCATCTAGAAGCATGTTTTAGGATTTAAATTCTATAAAATACATGCCTTATTTGTGTTCTAGTACAAAGTAGATTAATTAAATCGGTGAAATAAGATTCTTATATTAACCTATTAGATCTCGAGAAGGGGATTCCTTCAACAGAATATTTAAAACCCCAACATTCATACGAAGTATGATAGGTTTAAACGTATTCCTTGACTTTTTGATGCATAATGACTTAGACAATTGAAATTGAATATAGGAGAAATAGAGATTCATGCTTAGAAGTAGGATTTGCATGTGACATTGATAATTATATGAGTTTTCTGCCAAGATTGCTTATGTTGTTAAGGTTCATGCATTTGTTGCTTTTGAGTGAGTAAAAATTACAATCTTTAGGCTTAAACATAGGATTTGTGTTAGCATGTGGTGCATATATTTTGGTTTTAAAGCATTAAAGATTGAATTTTTTGTGATTATCCTTACTTAGTTGTTGATTTATCTTGTCGATATCTTGAAATTATGTAAGGAGAAGTGGATGGATGTGATGTGTGTTAGATAGGACCTGGTGGTCATACTCAACCACCTTAAATGTTGCTCAACTTTGGGGTCTTTTGATATGATTTACTTACTTCTAGCATAATGCCAAGACACTCATAAAGGGCCGTCGTGGATCCGAACCACCCCCATAATTTTGGGGTGCTTCTATGTGATAACAAGTAAAGAGCAATGAGGGATAGGCTTGTGGATCTTGAATTCCATCCTTTAAGATACCCTCACGATGGCACATTGGAGTCGATGGGGATATTGGAAATTTTTTGGGAATTATGTACCAGAGATGGACTCCCATCAATCTTGTGAGGGCAATGACCATCCTACTTGCGAATGACTCTTGAGTTTTTAAGTACACTCAAGGTCAACAAGTCAAAGACACCAGCTCATGTTTTAGGCATTGAGTTTAGACTCAATAACCAAGATTTTGAACTATTCTTGGGTGAGATCAACAACATATTCGACAGTCCGGGGGGATAATATTTTAACTGGACAAGTAGAGCCGTGATCAGTTTTGGAACATGATCACACTCAACCCCGGAGGTTACACACTCTTTAAACCTTCATCCGCCAAGTCCACCACAATCTACAATCCGGTCCTCCACTACATCCAAAGAGCCTGTCCAAACCTCCTATTTGCACGATACGACAGTGGTGGGGTGCCAACCACCGAGCTGTTTCTTCTCTGGAGCGTCCTCCATGGCTGAACCATCGACCTTGGTGCTTGCGTCACTCTAGATTTGGAGAGAGGGGCCTGCAAGAGAGGAGGGGACATCAATTGTGGATGGATAATTACTCCCATAGCTCTCTATTACGGGATTGACTTTACAGAATGGGAGGCAGCCAATGGGGACATATTTTTGAATAACAAGCGATTGAAGATGATGGAGTTCTTGAAGGTAGATAGTGATCATCAAGGGTACTTTTCCCAGAAGGTGGAAAATAACTTTTCCTTGCCTAATCTACACCTCACTGTTATCTGTCGTTGGGACATGAGGTTTAATTGGAAGGTGAATGAGCCAGCCCATCAAAGGGCCATAGAAGTTGCCCCTCCAACCTTACCTTGGAAGCATAAGTATCAAGTTGTAGGAGGAGACCCAAAAGTCGTTCCCAAACTTGGAGGAGTGACTGACAAACATGCCAGCAGACCCTTCTCAAGAGGCTACCCATGATGAAGCCGGACCATCACACTGTCGCGCACGTCTTTGGCCAAGGACGCAAACACAAGAAGAGAAGTTAAAGGCAATGGGATACCAGATAGATAAAATAGAAGCATCGGTGAACACTCGCTGAGACGCCATGGATGGTCGCTTCTACCATATCAACACCAACATGAACCTGATGATTTCCATAATGCAACAATGGAACCCCTATCTCCATCTCCAGCTCAAGATTAGTAGGTAAGCCCCTCTTCAAATTCACCACTTCCCAAACTTAGTCTTTTCCAAAGAAAAATGAGTTGAAGGGGCAATCAGAGACAAGGTGAAACGCTGCTTCTAACATGTACTTTTTATTTTAGGGTTAGAAAGTAGTCAACACTAGTTTGTTCAAACATTTGGTATTATATCCAAGACCTTATTTTATTTTATCCTCTCTTGTTCTTAATGCTTGTGTTTGACTAGCTACTAATTAGATGATTTAGTAGCAATAAATAGCTAGGTCAGCGACCTAACCTTGTTTCAATTCTGTTGTTTCTCTTCTAAATTTCTTCTTCTTATTGTTTCTTTAACTTACCGAGTCCAACCCACGTCGGAGAAAGAAAAGTAAAAATAGGGTTGGTTAATAAAGAAAGGTGAGTAGAATTGAGAATTAAGCTTACTCAACTTGGATACTGGTTTATGGGCTATCACAAGGCCCGTGGGCCATGGGCCATGACAATAATTAATTTTCTTTTTTATGAAGATATTGGTTATTTTTTGTTTACCGATTAACCGATTAGTTAGTCAGTTAACCGATTTGCTTAATCGGTTTGGTTTAGGTTTTAAGTTTAGTGTGATTTTTTAATCGGTCCAGTTATAACCAAACCGACCAATTAATCACCTCTAACTGCAGTCTTTCAAGATAGATTATCCAGATCTATCTAAGCTGTGAACTTTTCTTATTCTACAAGGAACTGACTGTGTGATCTTTTCCTACTATCAATCAACCATAAAGTCTACAATGTAGAAAGTTGGACTTATTTGTTCGATTATATTCAACAGAAAATAAAGACAAACCGTGTGACAAAATAATTTTATCACATAAATTGGAAAACAAGGATTTTACAATTCAAAGCAACTCAAAACATGATTTTCAGTGTACAACCTTAGTAATATTGATAACGGTTGGGGGCAATGATTTGATTTTAATTTACGGAAATGTGCTTCGGTACCTTAGTGATCTCCCGGCATCTTAGTGTCATGGATGAGGAAGAGTTGTGTTTGAGGAAGAATAGTTTATTTCTTTGTGAGAGATTTCGCTCTTGTGATGGGTCTCATTTTTGGCGACCCGTCATTTTATCCTACGGTATAGTACGACCTACATCATGTGGAGGCTTATCAAATATTTTATGGCTGGAATTGAAGTATAGCTGATATATGTGATGTTCATTGATATAAATACCCAGTTGTCGATTCTAATGGTGGGTTGTACATTTAGACGGCCAACATTTGACACACCACGACCTGTAGAGTCATGGATTTGCGCTTTGGCCGATGATCTGAATGAGTTCTACCATTTTCCATAGGATGCATATTCGTATTTGGCATTATATGGATAATGCTACCAATTCGTAGAATCATAATTTACGGTCATTATACATTTAGGCATTGGAGACGATCATGGATTTAAGGGGAGCAGTTGCGAGAGCTAGTGACAAGCTGGAAGGGTACCCTTAATTGAGGGGTGGAACTTCAGGATGAAATCTTATGTGAATTGGAGCCACTATTCGACACATGAGTATAAATTTTAATTTTGAAATTTTTTATATCAATTATTTTTACCATTATCTATTAATGTGTTTCTTTACAGGTAGAAATTTGGTAGCTCAATCCTGACAATTTCAGGAGGTCCACCCAATACTGGCAGTCTGTGGGATATAATAGCGTGGTAGCAGTGCGAGATAGGAAATCTAAGAACTTAATGTCTCAAGGGGAACAACCTAAATGTAGTAGGAGTGGCCCAATTGGTTAGCCCTCGCCGCAAACTCAGCGGCTGACACATAGAACGAGGGTTCAAGTAGTAATTGAGGAGCCCGTTCAGGATGACAACAAGCTTGTTGAGATTGAGATTCAGGTTGAGGAAGAACCTTGTGCATGTTTTGGCAGATGGGGTAAGGGGAAGTGTGAGAGTGAGCCATCATTCTTCTCGAGGTGTAGTCATGGGACTAAGTAGGATTTCCCCTACTTAGATCTTGTGATAGGAGATGGATCCGTCAAGAGATTTGTGAGAGTGAAGATCGACAAACAAAGTGGATGGAGACGAATTTATTCCCAAAGAAAAACATTTGGATGAAAGAGATATTCGACAAAGTCTAATGTAGGCATCCCACTAGTACATCGACATTCGAGCCATGAGCTCGCATTTTTGTGTAGACATTTGTGACTCGTACACAACTATGGATCCAGAGGTAAGTTATTTGCATATTAGGTTATAAAAAAACTAAATTATATAAATAAATTACTCTGATACATGCGGTAGACTTGTTCATGAGGCACAGGGTGATAGCCGGTAATACCTTGTTGGATGGAGTCAATATAGAAAAACTTCTCATATTAGATATTGAATTCTTCGTCACAAAATATATTGTTATATATTATTAACTATTATATCTTAATAATATATTATTATTAGTTTTTGCCTTTGCAATTGTACATGAGTCGAGCGCTGAAGGAGGAATACGATATGATTGGTATTTTGGGGTTGTCTATGCATATTAGAATAGGGGACCATGCATATGAGGATTGGAAGCTGCATAGGACATCTTAGAAGTATTGAAGGCAAAATGGATGAATTCGACTGAGGTATATATTAATAAATTTGTAATTTTGCCTAATGATTTTGTGTTATTAATTCATATGTGATGTTAGTAGGTAATCATGTCATTCTATGTTGGAAAACAATTCTTCCTATAGCAAGTGTTTTTGGCTTTGAACAATATAGAGTTCTAAAATCCCTGTAGTCATGCCTTCGATACAGATGATAGTAAACGCACCATCAATAACCTTGTCGGAGTGTGCAAATTATTACCTTGTGTCCCTTATGAAGCCACATGTTATTGGAAAACAGATTTGATTGCTCAATCTCATTTAACTGTTAGAATCCCGAATAGGCCTTCGATTTGATTACCTTATGTATTTACATGCATCTACGTGGAGAGATTGCTTTCAAGCTACAAAAAACACTATAGACATATCATAGTAGAGAACATATTCGACTAGGGTGTGCCCATTGACTGATTGATTTTTTATAGACTTTGATAGTTTGTTTATTTTGTTAGTTGTCTCCGAATTTTGTTTGGGGATATTATTTAATTTAGAAACTTGGTAGACGATCGATTATGGGAAAATTATTACTTTTTAAGTAGGTACCTAATGTTTTTCTTCTAGCATCTGAGGTACCCGCTGACAGCTTCATCTATTTTGGCGTATGGGTGAGCAAAATACCCGAATACTGATTGGACCAAATCAAAATTTAAAATTTGGTTTGATTTTTTCGGATTTCAGTTTGTTTCAGTTCAGAAATAATAAAAAATGAATATATAATATTTACTACTATATATATATATATATTTCAGATTATCGAGTTTTAGATTTTTTTGATAATTTAATGCAATTTCGATTCATTTGGTTCGGATCGATTTTCATAGTTTGGATTTTAATTTTTCAGGTTATGTTTTTCAGAAAAAATCAATTTTTCGGTTCAGATCTATTTGGAGAGAAATATGACTGTCAACTAAAAATAAATTCAACCAGACTCATTAAACTAATCATACTAAACAAACTAATCACACTAAATATATTAATGATATAAATATGATGCTTTGTCCGCACTAATCTGCTTGTGTGGTCAGTCTCACCGCACACACTGCACCTCTTTGGGGCTTGACGTCTAGTGCTCATTAATTCATTTTTTTGTGCTTGATTTCCTCTTTATGTCGTCCTCTCGCCACCAGATCGATGTCGGGCCATTCTTGGCCTCCTTGTCTGTCTTTCTATAATTAGTGGCAGCACAATGCTATTTACAACACTTGGTAAGTTCTAGTTCTCTCAAGTACAAGCTTGATTACTTCAAGCATTGAGCAAATGGAAAGTTGTCTCACCCATAATAGTCGTATGTTAAAAGTTTTTGCAGCATTTTATGTAAAAAAAATTGTTACGCATTACATGACACATCGGTTGAGCCCACTTCTCTGGTCTTTTTTTCTACCACCTTACTGTATGCACCAACATCACCTTCTCTAAGTGGAAATGGCACGTGTGAACTAAGCCCGGTCCTATGCATACACAATTTGTCGGTATATTTCTGCCACAACTTCCATACGCAGCTTGTTCAGCAAATGTTAGTAACATAAGCCGTGAGTGGCGTCTGGTAACTCATTCCTGATAGCGTTTTCAATAGAGGTGTTTGCACCAAAAATAATCAAGAGAGAGATAGCTTGATCATATGCTAGTCGAATCCGTGCGGTGAACCTTTTCCACAATTCGTCTTTCTCAATTGGACCAACACCGTAAGCTAACGGCAAAATTTGCTCGTCGGCATCTTTCGTAACTGCAATGAAAAAAATGCCCCTACTTCTGCCCTTTAGGTGACTATCGTTGATTACAATCACCAGTCTAAGAGAGAAAAAAAACAACCAATACGGGCACCCTGAGAAATAACTACATGTTGGAATCCGCCGTCAAGCTCATATCCTAATAAACCAACGAGCTTCAACATGTGTAGAAATTTAGGTAGAAGGTGGAAAGACTCTACGTATCTCCTGTATAACATCTCTATCGCGAGATTCTGAGCTCGCAATGCCAGATCATACAAATTACTACTACCGTATTCACGTTTTACTTCCATCTGGATGGATTTTGACTTCATGACCTCAGGATCATCGCGCATTTTTTTTTACGACATACGCTGCAACCACTTTTGCATGGCATTTATATGCGCAACTCAACCCAATTCACGCTGGTACTAGTGTTGATCGATAAACTTGTAAACTACCCAAATTTCTCAACCGTGACATGATGCACGCAAACTAAATGGGCACTTATCAAAGTGCTCGCACTTAAAGCAGATGCATCCATGGTTAGGTTTCACGACAATGGACTCCTTACCTTGTTGTATATTCCATAGCCTAACTGCAATAACGAGCTCATATTTGTTGTTGTAATATGAATTATTCCCTTGTTAAGCCAAATCCGATGGGTCGTAGTCAGGAGCCACTAGTGATGGTGATGCATCCAACAAAATTACCGGAACTAACCAATGGTTTAGATTGGCATGATCCCGAATGTCATCATCTCTTCTTTCTTGGTCCTTTCGTTTACCAAGAAAAATAGTACGCCCGACTCATCTTCTCGTCGGATCCAACCTGCAAACTTAGTCATTGTAAATCTAATTCGTTACTCCTTCCTGTAGTCTTTTGATGCGTCAGAAGCGGTTTCACCATTATACGAGGAGACCTATTCAACTTCAACAATATCATCGCATTCTACTTGTACAGGTTCTCGTACGTTTGTTTCTCACTGTTACGACAAACCCCATTACTTTATACTAGTGTTCTGCCAAGTATGATTGGGCGCGGGAACTTGATGTCGATCACATTAAGGTTACTTTGGCGCTGTAGTTTCGCGCTGATCTCATATTTCCCAACCTTGTAAATGAATATATTGCCAAGGCTGAATTGTTGAGCCCATGAAACAGTATATTTCACACCTTAATCTTGCTCATTAGCAAACTAATCTAAGGAAGCTTATATCTAAGTTGCTTCCAAACCCTTGTTCAGCTGAGGGAAATCAATTGAAGGCTGCAAATTGAGGAAAATCAATCGAAGAGACATAAGCTCCTATGTTCGATGTTTCTACATCATCTTCTTTGTTTGTTTCTCCAATAGGCTCTCCAACATTATTATGAACAACATAAGCAACAAGATGTGTTTGAGCCATGTACAACTGATCCAAATTTTCATCGTCAATAATCTCATGTTTTCGCACCCTACCATGTGTTGAGCTCGATAGATGAAAAATATTTTAATACTTGTCTAGGCCATTATCAACCACCAAGTGGTTTATGTTGTATAACATGCTAATGATGTTGTTTGAAAAAACAAGAAGCCTATGTAATCACAACTATCGAATACACCATTGTATCTCATTGTGACGTATCGAGAATTCCATCTAAAAAAAATACAAAAGTTAATATTAATATATGAATCATAATAAGTGACAAATTACATGAAAAAAAAGTACCCAACCGTAAATTAATATAAATGTTCAGTGTGGGTACAAAATTTTTACGGTCAGGTATCTCTTTAGCTGACCAGTTCGTAAAATAACTATGCAAATCGTGTCTCATGTATGACCAAAACATTTTAAATAAATTATATTTTAAATTTCGGCCTTTATTCCAATGAACACACCTTATTACAAATAAAATTAATGAACAAAAATATTTCAACACATGTCACACACGACGTCAAGATATAATTAATGTGACAACCATTTTTTTGTTCTAAGAAATATGATTTATAATTTCATCACCTTAATAGCTTATAGCATTTCAATACTTGAGGCAATGTTGTTACCTTTCACAATGAAATTAACTTTAAACTACTCACTTGCTCCACCTCTAGGTTTCTCATGAGCACAATACCATTGTTGAGTTTTTAAGTTTGAATTTGAGTCTTTGGGTCTTCATCAATTGGTTGCCTTTTGTAAATGTTGTCTGCTCTTTTGTACATCAGTTTTTTCAATATATGAACCTCACGCAAATGTAACTAAACATTAATGTGAATTAAATTGATGCATTACTCTACATGGACGGGTAACTTTTAAAAGTTACTCTGATCGGGAGCATATTGCAATAAGACCAAATAAAAAGTATCTGATCGCCAAACACTTAAGCGGATACTTATTTTCTGGAAGATAATTTGGTTTGCTTTCGGCACTTTGTTATATTGATGGAGAAGTAAATTTCAACACGCAAAACAAGTTTGAAATTTTTTATTTCAATTTTGGCATTACTTCAATAATTTTCAAATTGATGACCAATATTTAATTGATAAAAAAATACATGTCTTTATGGGTACAAGCACTGAAATTTATTCAATAATGGCTGATATTGTTAAATAATTGATGTTGTTGCATGTGTTTCCTACGGAAGTCATACACATTTCTTACAAACACTAACATAAAAAGAAACATATATTAAGATGCTAAGTCATATATACCTTTAATCTTATAAAAACTAAAGTTATTATCTTCAAAGTCATATATACTTGATATATATATTACTAGGTAAAGGAATAATTTTGACCCGGTAATATTCTACTCCTTTACGAATTGATCGTATGAGCTCCATACGCTCTACGTAAAAGAAAGAGACAAAAGATCGATTAGTATACTCTGATAATTTTGGATTAAAGGAGCATAACCTGACATGGAGTACTTCTTCCCAAAAAGTGGCACTCCGTGATTTTTCATTAGCAGCCAATCCTTAGGAAAATGTGAGATTTGTTCTTGTTAATATAGAGTGCAAAAATGCCTCCAAATTCATCCAAAACATCATCAAAATACTCATAAGAATATATTCGTGCAATTGAAATTCTTACGTGATATATATAATTTTACTGATATAATTTCCTATAAAAATATAATTTTACTATTATTTTGATATGATCTTTGTGATAAGTATTTTCAAATATTCATATTTCGCATCATTATTATAAAAGAAACATATCAATTAGTTACTAGCGACATTATGTTCACATAGAAAATCATCAATATGATAAAATTATGGAGCTATTAAATACAAATGAAAAAGCACTCTAAAGTTGCATATAGAGGCCCACAAGAAAAATTCATATAAACCAACAAATATAAAGCACGACCTTTCAAAATATCAAATGTGAATTGAGATAGTGTGCTCTTTTTGTAGCTAGGCAAACTGTTGGTACTGCTGCTATAACCTCTTAGAACTTAGAAGAGAGAGCGAATTGAAATTTTTAGAGAAATAGAGATAGGACAACTGAATTATGATTCTCAAAGAAAACGAAAGGAAGAACTCGTCAGAAAAATTGACGCATTCAAAGATAAGTACTATTAACTTAATATTCTTAAGAAAATGATAAATTAAGATATTTTAGGTAATGCCAAAATTTACAAGAATATATATTTCTGTAAAAAAATAATAGTTGTTTCTGCTAAAAGAAAAGGAATAATAGATTTTTTGATTCGGTGCTTTCAAGGTGTTGATGGGCTTATTTTGCTAAAAAGAAAAGTTTTAATGGGCTTTTGATTGTAGTGTTGAAGTTGGGCACGTCGGCCTTGTACCAGCTAATTTTGTTAAGAATTCTTATACAATCTAACAGTTTTAATTAGTTATACAATTTTTGGGGCGGCTTCGATTTTCGAACCGGAATCAGGTCAGGATGTCTGGTTCCGGTTTGGCAAAAATGAAGCCGAAAATTGGAGGGTAATTGTTGGTTGCAGAGTCACGATAGACCTAGGCGTAGGATTCAAGTTAGGGTTTAGGCGTCGGCAGGCTTGCCATCAGAAAATCAGCGGTTCCGTCAGTTTCAGTCGATTTTAATTTTTTTCCATAAATTCATATTTCAAATTCAAATATTCTTTCTTTTTTACTTATTGTACTATAAATTTTTTTTTTCTTATTTTTATTTTTATATCATCATTTTGACCATAATGAATAAAAAAATTTGGAAAACCGTCGACCCAAAATCAGAACCGGCTAAAATTGGTTAACAACCGTCGGTTTTGAACCGAAAATGGAACCTCCAGCTGTGGTTAAAAATCGAATCCACCTATTTATTTCTCGGGCCGGTTAAGATTACAATTTTTTGAACTGAAACCGCCGATTCTTGAACTGGCGGCATCCCTAGTTTTAATTGACAGAAAAACCTTGTCGTTGATGAATTATAAATTTTAATTGGTCATAGCTCAAAGTTAAAGAGCTAAGAATATTTTGATTTACAAAGATTTAGCTGAGGATGGACTAATCATTGAAGTATCAATTCCTCTATTGTTTCAGATATCCATCTATGAAGAAAATAACTACGTTTCGACCGAGATCATGAAGATATGCCAACTGTTGCAATATTGAAGGACTCGAAGAAACAACAAGAAGAGAAAATAGCTGACAAGAAGACTGCCGGTAGGATATCATTTAAATGAAGTAGCTAGTTGTCCATAACATAGCAATGTCCTAAACAGTTGACTCATAGACAACTGACCATAACATAACAAGGTCTAGGTAGAATAAACCTAGCTAACCTTGCTTAGCTACAAAAAAAATATTTCGTACTTTGATAGCTTTGCAGAATAAATTCGATGTTGCAAAGATTCTCGTACAAGGGTACAAAATGCGATAGCGATATGTTAACAACTACATACAAATTCAAACGAGAAGGATATCAATGTCACAGGTCGAAGTTTGATTAGTGTTCCTCCAAAAATACTATTCCAGATTGAGGCTTATAAATACAGAAATATCATCAACCTTTGAAGGTTATCAGTTACACTAAGTGCTGCTCATTTCAAATCAGAACCTCTCAAATAGGGTCAAAGTCAAAGTATTCATCAAGCTCATACATGCATTCTCTTACCCAAAGTGTAAACATCTTAAGCTTAGACCGAGCAAACCAAATCTTATATCGATATTTATTGTAATGGTCTGCTCAGCTAGTTGGAAAACTCCTTCAACCTTACACCTTGTCTGGAAAGTAGGAGTCAAGTGTTAGAAGATATAAGAAAATAAGCGACAAAATGTTTAGTCGTCTAAAACCAAACGTAACTTCAGTCACAGCCAATTAATAAACCCTAAGTGCATCCTGATCACCGCCGCCAAATGATGCAAAAAGTGGCGGCCGCACCGGGGCGTGGATGGAGAGTGAAGCTTTCGCGCCGCAGTCGGGAAATGGGCTGGGGAAGCGACTGAAAGTGGGGCTGCGGCGGCCGCGATGCGGCGGCCCTGCAGCCCCCTCCGCCGCAAATCAGCCTTAAATTTTAATTTTTTTTGTTGCTGAATTGTGTGATGCAGATTTGTGCAGAGAATTGTGTGGTGTAGGGAAAGGGTCACGAGATTATTTTGCCATCTATAAAACCCAATTTCGGTGTGTATGTGGAAACAATCGTGCAACTCCGACATCATGTATGCATGTATTTGTTAGGGTATATACTGAAAAGTAAGTTTTGGGCTGCTTTGTATTTGTAAAACCTTATTTCCCAATTTATGAGAAGATTATTATTTTGCCATATTGTTTTGCTTTACATATTATTTATTTATTATGATTAAGGAAATGGTTTAAGGCATTATAGACTGAGTGGTGATCAGATTATCACTGAAGGTTGCTCAACCGGTTTCTTACAAAAGAAAAACAAGTTTTACAACCTAGATAGACTTTGAACATCTATCGTGAAAGGTTGCAGTGTCAGTCCAAAATGTTTACTAACCTTGGTAAACGAAAGAAACAGGTGTGGTATAGCACTGAAAGGATTCAAGACAGATAAGTCTTTCTTGCTGATTACTAAAAGATGAGGTCTCGGTGATGTTTATTTCTTAATCTTTGTATATAACATTGGGCATACGTTATTGATTATGCACTGCTTTTATTTATCAATAGGTGCGGGCTTTTCGTAGCCCAAGAATCTTGATATCTTGGGTAGTGGTAATTAATGACTAGAAGGTGCTAGAATTGTTATTGCACTGAATCGTGTCCCGGGACAATTCGGGTTGATAATATCCCCAAGAGAAGTTCAATAAAGGTTTTATTATACGGAAGCCCGACCGGCTTGGAATTTATTCTAAAGTATATTAAATAAATTTTTGAACTGGACCACTCTTGGTAAAAGATATTAATTAATTAAAACCAGCTGCAGCTTTAAATTAATTAATGGATATTAGAATCTTAAACACGGTAAATAAATTAATCTAAAAGGAAGCCCAGATTTTCTGTAGTTTGGATTTGGACGGGTAAGTCAATATTAATTTCTATAGTGGTATAGATTAATATTTTGTTGGGCTTATATTAAATTGAGGCTCAATTTAATTAGTAAAGCCCAACAGGGAGGCCTAGTTCAAATTTCCTTCGATCCCTAATCTGGCCCATTACAACTCTATATATGGGAGAAAAGAATGAAGAGAACTCACTTTTCCTACATTGTAATTTTCGAAAATACACTAGCACACACACTACATTATTTTCGAAAATTCTTGGTTTCCAAACCTAGTCTTTTTGTTCTCTTCTTTCTCTTTCAAGTCCTATAGGTTTGATAAAAATTGTTCCACCACA
>JAYDZE010240965.1:0-21987 GCA_034509125.1 Monilaria moniliformis
CCCCTCACCTTCTCTGTTGGGAATACAATGAAGAGAGTTGTGGTTATCATAGCTAGTGTCTTGGTTTTCAGGAATCCGGTCCGGCCACTGAATGCACTCGGATCTGCCATTGCCATTTTTGGGACGTTCTTGTATTCGCAGGCGACAGCGAAGAAGCCAAAGATTGAAGGAGCTGAGAAGAAGGACTAGAATTGAATGAGGTGTTTTACTTACATTTTATGTGGTTTAGAAGTTGGACTCTTTTTGCTTGTCTTTATCCTTGCTTGTTAGGAATTTTTGACTGCAGAATGCTTTTTATATCAATTCTAATTATTTTCAGTGAAGTGGTAGATGATCTGCGATGATGGTTAAAGCTTTCTATTATTCAAGGCAAATACATTGAAGTCATAAAGTATTATGGATGATGTTGTGTATTCCTTTGTTGTAACTGGAAATATATTTGATTATTGCATTTCCTGGATGGTAACTGTCTTTTCCATTCCTTGTGTCTAAAGATTTCTTGGTTGCGCCTCGCCTTGTCGCCCACAGAGCTTAGACGACACACACATGAAATTATAGATGGATGCCTCTTTAGTGTTTAGACCAGTGACTCCTTGAACAAGTTCTTTTCTTTGTTTGGAGCTTATGGAATTAGCATGATGACTGTGGAAATAGAGAATGTGGTATCTTTATTCTTCAAGTATGGTTCTTTATAAAAATAAATTGTGACAGTTATAATTTGTGTTAGGACTTAGATATTTATTTCCTCTTCTTTGAACTAATATCCCCTATATTGTTGCTCATAGCCAGAATTTAATTATCTAAATAGTTTATCATTTTTAATAGATGAAAAAGAATATAAATATAACTAAAGAAATTATGTTAAAATTAGAGCTTCAAGAATAAGAGATGGTTATAACTTTTATATTCTTTCCCGTTCCTAATTTTTGGTATTTGTGTATTCCCGAAAATAAGTGGATACTTTTCTAGAAAGACGAATTCAACACTCTTTTTTCGTAATAATTATTAATTTTATCCGACATATAATAAGGAAGATTTCTTACAAGTTTTGCCTTTTTCTAAATATATGAGCTAGACGAATTAGTCCGGAAATTATAGATTTATATTTTTTGAATAATTGCTTTTAAATATATGAATTTTCATCTTATTCTTATTTTGTATACGAATTGAAAATTGAGCCTATAAATACACAAATTTTCAATTGTTTTAGTTTTTCACACAATTTTTAATTGCCCCTAAATTAATGTTGAGGTGGAGCCTGCCTACCCAACTTACATAGCTAATATACTAAACAACATAGGTAGATGTCTATGTTACTTCAACTAGCTATGATGATATCAATTAACTCAACATTCATCATAATGTAAAAAATCACAACAATTAAATATTTTTGTATTTGAAGATGAAAATTTTATTTTGTGTCTAAAACCAAAATTAGGTGAAAAGTTGTGAATTCAAGTTCAATTACTCAAATATTTGAATAATTTGAAAAAATCTTTTTTTTAATAGGAAGTAATTAAAAAAATCAAAGGCCGATTGACTGACGATTAACTTGATTGACATAATTCATTCGTCCACGATAAAATGTCTTATTTGATTTTGCATGTGTTTCAAGAAATGTGAATGAATTAAAAAAAAACATAAGTCGGATTGACCGGAGAGTGACTTGATTGATATACTTCATTCATCTACGATAAAATATCTCATTTTGTTTTGACACAGATTTTAAGAAATGTAAAATAATGTGAGTGAAAAAAATTAGTAGAATGTGAATCTCATTTTTATATATTAATTTTATAATAAAATATAAATGAAATGAGATAATAAAAAATGAAATTCACTTATCAAAAATAATAAAAATAAAATAAGATAATTATATTTGTTCCAATTGTATGGTAAGTTGAGCGGGAAAAACATAGGATACAAGGTGAAGGAGGGCAGCTTGTTTTTTCTAGGTTTCTAGTGAGACAAGATGTCGGCTCCTTCCAAACAAGACGCTCGCCCAACTCTTGTGAAGGAGGAGGTAAATCACCATACAAGTAGTGCTAAATTCAAGATATTATGTGCTAATCCAATGTTTTAACAGACGAACCGTCTAAGTTGTGACGACAAAAGATATAAAGGCTGTAGCTTTTCATTTTCTTTCTTTCTTTCCCCAACAATTCGTCGAAATAGGAAGGGCTCAAGATTCTATAATCTAATGCGCTTGTAATTTTGGGGCTATAATGGCTGTTGGAGTTGAGGGTAAGTTCCGACTCTTCTAGAAACAGGGGGAAAATTGACTTGCAGTCGTTGTCAAAAGATATGTTTTGATTACTGCTTACAAAATGTCAAATTTATATTATGATCAACTTAAATGCAATCAGTGTGTACAAAAATCATGTTATTAGACATTGATTTAGCTTGTGGTTAAGTTAATAATGGAGTTTGAGTTTCTTTTTGCGGTGTGACTGGCTAAGATCAAACTCTAACTCTCGTTTTAGGTTGGATGAAGAATCTTATGATCAATGCTTTCATCCTTTTTCTTTTAGTCCATGGATGCACTAAGGAAGTAGATGATCAGTTTTACAACTTTGTTCAGGTTCTCCAAGCGAAAGAAGAAACTCCTCAAGCTGGACTTATCCCGAGTTCTGCAGCAGCTCAAGTAGAAGTCAATGATGGACTTTGCTGTCTCTCGGGGAATAAGCCGTTTTTCAATGTTATCATGTCAAAGTCACATATCCATTCCCCCTATAGTCTGGTACTTGCTCGTTTTCCATTACATTCTGCTGCTTCTCGTTGCCATAGAAATTCATCCCTTCTGGATGTATATAAAACATTTCTGAGATGCGAGATGCAATTACAAGCTGTGAAGTTTTTGCAATGCTCATAGACTAACTCTAGTATGTTCTGTCTAAGATACTCGGTCATATATATCGTGTAGTGCTGCATCTGGATTATGATTCTAACTTCATAGTATAAATCTTATGTTTTGGAGCCTTGGTTTATATACCTAGATACTTTACAACTATGACTTTTTGGTCTACGATTACTGTTGTATTAGCTAAATTCAGATACCGGTTTATCATTGATATAACTCAATTCTTGATTTGGTGAGATCTTTGTAATGTGATTCACTACTCCCTTCATACTCTGTTGGTTTTTTTTAATGGTATGATACAAGAAAAACTTCACCAACCATAAACCATTCTAGGATGCATATTGCTTAATTGCTTTTCAATATGCTCTTTAATTTTTGCTTCCAACAGAAAGTGCCATCACATATGGTTCCCATTCTTCCTCGTGATGTTGTGCCTATGGTTCTAACACATGGTGGCAAGAAGTGGAACATGTCGTACAGTGGAAAAACCAAGCAACATAGGTTTGAGGCCACCGGGTGGAGAAGGTTTGTAGCTGATAACAAACTGGAATGTGGTGATGCTTGCATCTTTGAGTTGATGGAGTCCAGCACCAAGAGTTTTGGGCTTAGAGTCATCATCCTCAGGAATACCGAGTATTTGCCACCTGAACTGGAGGCAAATGTACATGCTACTCAAGGCAATGGTATTACACCGGAGACGGCCATAGAGATAGACTAGATTCAGCAATGTTGGCATCGTAGACTTTTAAGGTTTCATGTTTTGGTTTAGGTTTTTGTTGTTGTGATTATCTCTAGTCTGGCTGGTGAAATCTTTTGGTCATCTGTTTCCTAGCTACTCATCTTGAAATGCTTCATCTTTTGTCCAAAATGTTGTCAAGTTTTAGTGTCTAATGGTAGAATGATTTGCAATTTTGCATGTGTATATATGTTCGTATCGTTACAGATACATTTTATCATTTATTTACTTTTTACGTGTGTAGCATCTATCATTTTTGTTTACAACTCATTGCAATAGGTTCCTATATTGAAAAGACATGAACTCTGACGAAGCGGATGATGCACTTTAGCGTAATAAAATGACGAAAATAACCTTGTTGTGATTGCAACTCTTTCCAGTAAATAAGGTACCATCTCACGCACATAAAAATATTGAGTTTAATGATAAATTTAAATATATAAAATTAGACAAATTTATCACATTTTCAAAGAATTTTTGTCTTATACTAAATATATAAAACATATATAATACACATAAAACCATCATTAAAAGATAAATAAGCAATCATAGCCAAAACTTGTAAGAATACACATTTTAATAATAGTATAGAATAGATAAATCTACTATATCACCAGCGGAAGATGGTGAAACAGGACTCTTGTGAATTTTGATCTATGTAATTAGGTAGTGTAATTTCATAGGATCTTTATTTGGATATATATTGTCATAGAATGTTTACTTTTTCCAACTGGGTACTTCAGTTGGGCGGATTAATGATATAGGTTCTGCACACAAACAAAACAAACACATCTTTCTTCTATTTAGGTTTCTAGTGAGAGAAGAACATCACCAGCGGAAGTTGTCGGCTCGCCCTACTGCCGTCAAGGACAAGGAGGAGGTTGAAAGGATATGAGAAGAGAGATAATCTCACCACTCTTGGTGATTCGTATATTGCCACTATTTATAGATTTAGAATTACAACAATGAGATCCGTAAATTAAGAATCATATCTACGTTATAAAGGAAAGGATCATAAAGGATCATATCTACGTTACAAAAGGAAATAATATATTCTAAGAAAAGAAAGAAATATTAGCTACGATTTATTCTTAACATCCCCGCTCAAGCGTTGCGTGGGGTGAAAGCAGACGCAAAGCTTGGATCTAAGAAACTCGAAAGCTGGGCGAGGCAGACTCTTGGTGAAAATGTCGGCCAGCTGTAGATGAGAAGGCACAAACTTGGTGGATAGTTTTCCTGCAGAGACTAAATCACGAATGAAATGGCAATCAATATCAATATGTTTAGCTCGCTTGTGTGAAATCGGGTTTTGACTGAGAAAAACCGCACCGGTATTATCACAAAGGAGAATAGGGCGAGTAGCGACAGGAACGTGAAGTTCACGAAGCAGATTGGCGAGCCAAACTACTTCAGCAGCGGTGTTTGCAAGAGCTCTATATTCAGATTCACAACTCGAACGAGCAACAGTGGGCTGTTTCTTTGCACTCCACGAAACAAGATTGCCTCCAAGAAATATAGAGTATCCGAAAGTGGAGCGACGTGTGTCAACACATCGAGCCCAATCGGCATCGGAGTAACCAAGGATAGATAAATCTGAATGATGAGTGAATGAGAGCCCAAGGTGAATAGTACCTTTAATATAACGAAGAATGCGTTTCACTGCATCAAAATGGTCATTGGTAGGGGAATGAAGAAACTGACTGACGTGATTAACGGCATAAGAAAGATCAGGCCGAGGGATAGTAAGATATTGTAAGGCTCCAACCAACGAACGATACAGAGAAGGATCCTTAAATGGAGTGCCCTGCTGATTTAGTGATGTTCCAGCAACTAAGAGGGTAGCGACTGGCTTAGAATCAAGAAGTTGAGCACGGGATAAGATATCTTGCACATATTGCACTTGACCAATGAAGAGACCGTTCGGTTGAGAGGTAATTTCAAAACCGAGGAAGTAGGTAAGAGCACCTAAGTCTTTGAGAGCAAACTCATCACTGACGCGAGAGATGAACTTCTGAAGCACGGAAGTACTATTCCCGGTTAAGATAATGTCATCAACATATAAGAGGAGAAAGATAACCGAGGAACTTTGATGATGGAAAAATAACGAGGTGTCACATTGGCTCTGGCGAAAGCCTAAGCTAAACAGAAAGCTGCTAAAGCATTGAAACCAAGCAATGGGAGCTTGTCGAAGACCGTAGAGCGCTTTTTTGAAGCGACACACATGAGTTGGGTGTTGGGGATCAATAAAACCCAGAGGTTGAGCCATGTATACATGTTTGGATAAGACACCATTCAAGAAAGCATTTTTAACGTCCAATTGATGTAAAGACCATCGAAAATGTACGGAAATAGAAAGGATTACTCGTACTGTGGCAGCCTTGACAGCGGGGCTAAAAGTGTGATGGAAATCTGCTCCCGGCACTTGAGTAAATCCTTGAGCGACTAGACGTGCCTTGTAGCGGTCAATAGAGCCATTTGACTTGTATTTGGTGCGAAAAAACCCATTTCGAGCCAACGATATTCGTGTTTGGAGGCGGAGGGACAAGATCCCAAGTTTGATTTTCATGAAGAGCATCCATTTCCTCTTTCATAGCCGCGAGCCAATGTGGATATTTGGTAGCCGATGAAAATCCTCGAGGCTCAGTAGAGGCGGTAGACGCAATCAAAGCGTTTAAGAGAGGAGTGACAACAATATCAACTGGGTAACGGGGTTTGAAAATTCCAGCTTTAGCTCGAGTGATCATGGGATGAGTGTTCTGAGGTGCGGCCGGAGGGGGTACCGGTGGTGTTGGCAGCGGATTAGTAGGAGTTGCAGGAGAGAGCTCCAAATTTGGTAGACACGAGCTGCAGGAGAGAGCTCCAAATTTGGTAGACACTAGGTGCACGCTGGTGTCTTTGACGGTGAAGGAGTCGGCGATGGAGTAGAGCCACAAGAATTTTTAAAGAAAGACGAAATATCCAACTGAGCGCAAGGAGTGGCAGAACCCGATGCAGCAAAAAGAAAATATGCCTCGTCAAATTGAGCATTGCGCGTAATATAAAAGCGGGAAGCAACAGGATCGTAGCATCGAAAATCCTTATAGGTCGAACTATAGCCCAAGAAAATACATGGCACACTACGCGGAGCAAGTTTGTGAGGTGAATAATCCTGCAAATATGGGAAGACACGACAACCGAAAGGCTTGAAATTCGGATAATGAGGAACACTACTGAACATAAGCTCGAACGGTGATTTGTCATGCAACACTGATGAGGGCAAACGATTGATGATGTAAACTGCTGTGGCAAAGGAATCAAACCAGAAGGCAGCCGGAGCATGAGCATGAAAGAGCATAGATAGTCCCGTTTCGATTATGTGTCTGTGCTTGCGTTCTGCACGTCCATTTTGTTGAGGAGTGTAAGGGCAAGAGATGCGATGATGGATGCCATTAGAGTCCAAAAAAAGTCGAAGACGAGTATTAACGAACTCAGAACCACCATCACTCTGAAATTGTTTAATAGGAGCAGAAAATTGAGTGCAGACGAACGCATGAAATTTAACAAACACATCATAGAAGTCCGATTTTGCTCGCAAAGGATAAATCCATGTAAACTGAGAAAAATCATCAATAAATGCAGCATAAAAACGAAAACCCTCAACAGTAGTAAAAGGCATAGGGCCCCACAAGTCACAATGAATCAAATCTAAAACAGAAGCAGCCCGTTTATCATTTAAAGGAAAACTAAGGCGTTTGCTCTAAGCAAGCTGACAAGGATAAAAGAGTCTTGGATTGGGTAATAACGAAGTAACTGACAAATGGCCTGACCTATGTAGCAAAGAAATAACAGAAAATGGGACATGCCCCAAACGAAGATGCCAAAGTTCATAACTAGCCTTAGAGCGACCAGAATTCACAGCAGCAAGCAAGGCTGGTGTTCCACGATCTAGCACATAGAGCCCCGATCAAGATGTCCCTGTGTGATGGTTTGCTTTGAGGTGTGATTCTGAATAACAAATATACGATCAGAGAAAAGCACATCAACATAATAGTCATAAGTGAGTTTACTGATGGAGAGCAAATTCTTAGTGATGTGAGGTACGACCAGAACATCAAGAAGACGAACACCATTATTTATCAAAGTAGAACCAGTATGAGAAATAGATAAAGAATCGCAGTTACCAACAACAACACGAGCATTACCAGAATACGGTTGAATATTGTCAAGAGACGACGAATCAGACGTCATGTGAGCCAACACTCCAGAGTCAATATACCAATTTGAAGGACCCAAAACATTGCAGGAAGATGTGAATGCTTCAGCCAGATTAGCTGGAGTAGAAGCAGCACGAGCAAGATACATCGGACATTTACCCGCATAATGCTCACCACGACAGATTTGACAACGTGGCTTGCGAGGCTGACCACGACCACCAGAACGACCACCGTGGCCATGACCATGGTTGAAGCGGCCACTGCTGCCGGAAGTGTTGGTGTGGTGTTGCCGAGGCTGAGGCGAAGTGTTCCCGGAAGAAGAGCGAGAAGCGGAGTCTGTAAACGCAACCTGAGAAGAGGAATCTGAGGGATCCATAGTTTTCGACATCAAGTCGAATTGAATATCCTGATGCAGCAAGACCGAGAAGGACAGAACATGCCGCATAGACATCCGAGTATCGGCAAAATTTGCAAATTGAGATTCGAGTCCACGCAGAAACCAGTGGCTCTTGTCCGAGTCCTCGACCGGTTTGCCGATGGCGAAGAGTTGATCGCAGAGACCTTTGAAGCGCGCACCATAGTCTTTGACGGAGAGCGAGCCGCGGCGAAGAGAGAGCAGTTCCTCACTTAGCTGATGAACTCGAGAGATAGAAGAGTTGGAAAATGCGGCTTCTAACGTCATCCAGGCTTCGCATGACGTGGTACACTCGACCACTTCAGCCATGGCTTCTTCGGAAAGCGTCGATAAGAGAACACCGAGAAGACGCTGATCCGTAGAGCGGAGCGCTATTTGGTATGAGCAGGATTTGGAATGGGCGTACCGGCGTCGGAGGGAATAGTGGGCAGTGGCGCAACCTCTGTGCCATTGACAAACCCTAGCAAGTCAAAGCTAGTGAGCATGGGAATAACTTGTCGTTTCCAGAGAAGAAAATTAGTAGAAGAGAGTTTAATTGTCACCATGTGAATCATAGTGGCAAGGGGAAGAGAATCAGATGAGGCGGCCATGGAGGATTGTAGGGTTTAGGGTGGTTAGGCTGATACCATGAAAGGATATGAGAAGAGATATAATCTCACCACTCTTGGTGATTCGTATATTGCCACTATTTATAGATTTAGAATTATGACAATGAGATCCATAAATTAAGGATCATATCTACGTTACAAAAGGAAATGATCATATCTACGTTACAAAAGGAAATAATATATTCATAGAAAAGAAAGAAATATTATCTACGATTTATTCTTAACAGAGATAACAGTGACACTGCATCTGCATGAACATTAATTCTTATCGAATTTATTTTTCTACTCCAGGTTTTAGTTATGAGGACTACTGGATCTGATGTTTTTTCAATTTTCTTTTTCACCCAATAATTCGTCGAAAATGGAGGGGTAAAGATCTACCACTTTTAATGTGGGCTGCACTCAAACAACTACGTCTGCCCATGCAAACTAAATAAATGCATGTATCACTGGAATTGGAAACTAGTACCCAAAGTTTGTAGTTTTTAGATCATAGGGTAGTCTGGACTTGTATGATTGAAAACTGAAAACAACTTTTAAAAAAAAAGTTTGAAATAGAAATTAATCAAATTTGATTTAGGATAGACTTACACCATCATATCTAAATCATTAGACCTTGATTTGTTGTTATATGGTGGCTTCAACCAAAATGCATGACTTCCTCATCCTTTAAACCAAAAGCCATCGTCTTGTTCGAGCCTATACGTACCGAATAGGAAATGATGAAAACGTACCCTGCATGAATCCAGATTTTCAAAAACACATTTTTCCTATAACTCCGTTTCATGATAAAGATTTTTGCACGCAAACTAATAGTTTGAGGATTTTATAAGAAAATAAAAAATAAATTGCTCGGTGGGGGGCTGAGTATGTCTACCATTAATGATCTTGCAAGTTGTTAAATTAATATACTTTCTAGAATTATAAAAAAGGTTCATAATAGTGATAGTACAAATCTAGGAGGCTCAGATCTGCATTCTTTTTGGTGGGCAGAAAATTTGGATAGATCAGAAGACTTGAGTTCATAATTAGGGAAAGATTTTTCTGATGACTAAGTATATAGTATATCAAAACCGTATATTTCCAACAGTATGTGGAGAACAACCGGTGCCATAATATGTGCATACAGGGTCAGATTATTTTCAATCTGTGCCTAGTGAAGTTGGAAGTTGTAATGCATCTAATTATGGTGGTAATGCAGACAACATTTGGTATTGGGATGAGAGCAACCCAACACACATTGGTCTAGGAACAAAATTTGATAGTAAGTTGCATTTGAAAACTGTTGTTACCTTGTGGCATTTGGAAGCTGTGCGACAGTACGAGGTTGAGGAAAGCAAAGGGAAAAGATGGCATACAGTCTGCAAATATCCATATAGGTTGCAAGGTCGTACTAGTCAGACTAGTCTGAAATGTAGTTGGGTGATCAGACCAATACTGAGAAAGTCCGACATAATATGAGAAATTAGAACGTGGGTTAATGGGCACACTTGTCTTGGTCTCGCAATTCAAGGGGACACGCCAACGTTTCTCATCAATGATTGCTTTATGTGTTAGGCATCAAATAGAAAATGATGTTAATTACAAGCCGTCAGCCATCAAGCAACATGTGGATGACAAATACCACATGCAATGTAGCTACAAAAAAGCATGGTATGCACGGAGAAAGGCTATTGAGCTTGTATTCGGTGGATGGGAACAGTCTTTCAGATAATTGCCCATTTACATGGATGAATTGCAGAAATGGAATCCTGGAACAATTGTTGAGTGGTTGCATGATGAAAGATTGAGCTGTGGGGAGAACATGATTTTCAGGTATGTATTTTGGGCATTAAGGCCAACTTTACTTGCATTTCAGTCATACAAACCAGTTTTAACTGTTGATGGCACCCACTTAAGAGGAAAGCTTAAAGGCAAACTACTAATTGCGGTAGGGTTTGATGCTAATAAGAAGTGTTTGCCTATTGCATATGCCATTGTGGACGAAGAAACAAATCAGTCTTGGAATTGATTTATGGGCCTCATTCGAGTTTATGTAGCAACTGGTGATAGGCAGTTGTGCATAATATTTTATAGGCATCACAGAATCATAAATGTCATGAATTTCGACTTATGGCAGCAACAACCACAAGCCCACCATAGATATTGCTTGCTGCATGTAAGGAAAAACGTGTTGCAAACATTCAAGGGCATATAGTTGAAAATTTTGGTTTGAGCAATGGGCATTGCAATGCAGAAGCGCAAGTTTATGAAACGAAGACGTGCACTTGCAAATACTAGCCACGGGGCTGTGAGGTACCTTCAAGAGTTAGATAAAGCATATTGGTCTCTGGCATACGACAAATGTCATAGATGGGGAGAGACGACTACGAACATGGTGGAATGCTACAACAATGTGTTGAAGGGAGCAAGGGAACTACCAATTAAAACTTGCATTGATATGACGTTGTGGATGACATTTGAATGGTTCATCAGCAGAACCACAGAAGCGCAACATTGGTAATGTGACTTGAGCCCCTGGGCACAAAAGAAAGTGAATGAGAATGATGCGAGAGGACAATGACAGCGTGTTAGGCGATGTGATATACAACGAGAAATTTATGAGGTCTGAACTCTTCAGCGAGCTGCTGGAAAATGTGGAAATACTCACACGGTGGAGTACATTAAAAGGAAAATGTAGTTGTGGAAAGTGGCAGATGTGGTGAATAGCCTGTTCATACGTGGCAGCTGTAGTGCGACATCGAGGTGATGATATATTTGATCTCGTTAATCGTGTGTATCACAAAAATGTTTGGGTGGAACAATATTTTGGGTTCTTCAATCCACTTAGACACCCAGATTATTGAGATGAGAGTGAATGGACCTTAGATATTCCCCCGAGCGGCTACTACCTCGATCTCGTGGTCGCTATTGAAGAGCCAGAATACCGAATCAGATGGATGTGCGTGAGCCCAATCAACCAAGAGCCTCCTGACGCTGCAAAAATTATGGCCAAACAGGTCATGATAGGAGAAACTGTACTACTAGACATACTTGATGAATGTTGGATTTTATTGTTGTTTGTTTGTTATTGTTGTAATGGATTATTTGATATTATTGTTTGCTTAGTATTGTGTTTCATTGTAGTTAATTGATTAGTTTTGTAGTTATTGTTTTGTAGAAAATTTGACAGAGTTTATCCTATTTATACAATAACTCAGCTGTCAAGAAAACCAACCAAACTCAAAATTCAGGCAATCAACAAAATAAGCAACACATTATGTTTATGTTGTACTTCTAGCATAGATAACGAAAATGACGAACGAACTAAATAATTAAAAAACTATCTACTTATAGGCACTATGAGTGTTTTTGCTTGGTCCTTTACCTTTGTTATCCCACTTCAATCTTCGTGAAAAAAGGCCCCTCAATGTACAGCCGACGCTTGATCCTGTAGATGGTGAATGACGTGATTTTGAAATAACTTCCAAACCAGCATCCATACTAGCATCCTCAGCATCATTCTCATCGGTCTCCTCAACAACGTCCATCTGCACACTAGGAAAATATGAATCAACCAATTTGCTGTGTCCACGACTCGTGAGATGTCTGCTCGACTAGCCAAGGCTCATATAGCTGGGAAGATGTCTGCTGAGGAGGCCAAGGCTCCCATCTCTGGGGCGGGGGAGACACAAACTCAGGTTGGGGCGGGGGCAGCATGAACTCAGGCTGAGGTTGTGCCTGCTGTGACTGCCAGTTGCGTGACATTCTGTGGCCACCTGTTATGACACATCTTCTTCCAGTACGTTAGGCTCTCTCAACAAAAGACATCAATGTATCGACCTGCGTACGCTGGGAAGTAGGTTCATCAATACGAGAACCCTCACCACAAACCCTAAGAGCATCCTCGGCCATCTGTAGGACACGCTGCATGTCAGGATGAGAACAGTCGGATCGAATCACTGTGTGACATATGCGAGTAAGTGTCTCGAAGTGTTAAAAAAAATAAAGTTATTCAAATTAAGCAAATAAACAATATATATTTTCAAATACATATAAAAATTAAAACTTATCGCATAATGCTGCGATGATGCAGACTCCTGCAATCCAGACTGCGACTATACGCCAGGTTGGGTGATGTAGGTAACAGTGATGGACCTATACCACCTCATGTATTCATGTGTCATTCACCTAGATAGGTCAGCTACTGCATCCTGCACTAGCTGGTGTCGCATATCCCAATTTTCAAAACTTGCTATGCTCGGCAGCCCAATCCTTTCTTGCTTTGCCACGATGAGACACATGCATATGAGTAATCATGATATCGTATGCTCGAGCTGAGGAATATGCTGGGAGAATCCAAATTGTTGCATAGCTCTATGCGACTCATACTGCTCCACGATATGCCAACATATCACGAATGTGGTTGTCCTCCAACAACTCTCACCAGCAACGCAAAAATACGTCAACGTCCGCCTACTATAAGGCTGCCATATGAACTAAAAAAAGAATTTTTTGTCAGTCAAAATGAATGATAACTTAATGTAATTATAAATTATAAAAAAAACACATAAATGTACCTACTGAGGCTGCAACCGTGCCAATTGCTCCCGATAATGCTCAGTGCAATGTTGGGGAGATTTTGTGAGACGCATAGGGCCACTCCACCTGACAATACAAAAAAAATCACCTCATATTCAATATATGATGCATAATCAATAAAAAAATAAGTAATCTACTTACGTGGATGCACCAGCAGTATAGTCGGTGTTGATAGTTTGAGAGGATATAGGAACTCAGGTTGTACAATTGGAATTCGTTTTCATCTCAGTCTCGCGAGGGGTAAAACCCAATAAGCGATGGCACTTTTGCATCCATACATCAGTCTTCAAACTCAAATCTACCCCAGTCACAGCAAATCTATTAACTCTGAGACCCCACAATACCTCCACATCCTCTAAGGTCACTGTCGCCTCACCAGTAGGAAGATGAAATGAATGGGTCTCTGGTCGCCACCGCTCAACCAAAGCGGTGATCAAGTGATGATCGACGTCTTTTGGCTTCCCACAAGTCAAAAGACTGCCAAATCCAAACCCATCTATAAACTCCATGACACGCTGATGAATGGGTTTACAATCCCATAGTCTACTCTCATATCTACGGACTTGCATAACCTTCCGCTCTTGGCCTGCCAAAATCCTACGAGAAACGTGATCCCGCTGTAAAAATAACACCGAAGGATCCTCTGGACCGCATAACAATTGACCACTTGCTTCTGAAGAACTAGCCATTATACAATTTCTAATAAATATTACCAAACACGATGTCAAAAATTCGAACTAAATATATCATACATAACAATCCAAAAATCCCAATAACAATAGCCAATTTCCCAACAACAAAAGCCAATTTACCAATAACAATAGGCAATCTCCCAACAACAACAGTCAATTTTCCAACAAAAACAATAATTTCACAACAATAATAGACAATTTTCCAACAACAATAACAATTTTCCAACAACAATAACCAAATTTATCAACAACAATACACAATTTTCCAACAACAATAGCCAATTTCTTAATTACCACACTTATTATAAACTAAACATATCATACAAACAATCCAAATTCCCTACAACAATAATCGATTTCTAACAACAATAAGCAATAGGTAAATTTCTAACATATCACACAACATATTTAACAATCTAATTATTTTCTAAATCAATCAAAATTAAGCAAACATATCACCATTTCACTAAAATTTAATAAACCTTAACTATACAAAAAATTCAAAAAAGAAATGTAACAATTAAACCATAAATGTAACAATAAAGGTTGAATTATACACATTTCGATGAATTGCAACGAAAATAATCAAAAGAACGCTCAAAATCGCCCAAGATTTCGCCTACGATCACCTAAAATTGCGAAAGAATGAGGTGTGTTCGTGCTGTGTTGCTGATACATTCACGGTGGAGACGCATGAGGCGCATGCGTCTCCCACTTAGACGCATTCACCTCATGCGTCTTCATTGCCGACACAAAACAATGCCGTTTTACTTAAGTAAAAGACGCATGTGGCTCATGCGTCTTCACTTAAGTGAAGACGCATCTCGGTCATGCGTTTTTCCTATTTTTGCCTCTTTTAAAAAAAGGTTCCCATTTTGGGAACCTTTTTTGTAGAATTAACCTGTTATAGAAATTTGCCAAGATACCACAGAGTGAACCCCTTTCTTTAGAGTTCATGTCATCATCCCAAACATTAGAAGAAGAGGAAGAAGAACAAGAAACTCTTGTGGGAATCAAACATCTACTTATACTAAGAAACCACAAATTGGATCTAAGACTAGTAAAGTGTGAAATTATTTTGATTTAAATGATGAAAAAAGAATTTGTAAACTATGTAAAGATAAATTCTCATTAAACTCAATAGTGGTACACATACAATAACTAGGCATTTAAATGATCATCACAAGAATTGAGAAGATGATGATTTGTTAGACGATAGTAGATAACAAAATTTAGATTTTTCATCTAGTGGCACTATTACAAATTATGCATATAAATGAGATGAAGTAATAATTAACTAGCTAAAATGGTCACATGATCCGAACTTTCCTTTAATTTTGTAGAAATCATTACTTTTCAATTTTTATGGAAAAAAGCTCAACCCCGTTTTAAAAACGTTTCACGAAATACTTGTCATAAAGATGTTTATAAAATATATGAATATGAAATTATTGCTTTGAAAACTTTATTTTCTAAACTAAATTTTAAAACATTAACTACGGACTTATGGTTATGAAGACAAGGTTTGCATTATGTACGTGTTATGCTATAATGTATAAATGATAATTTCATGTTAGAAAAAAGAATGATTCATTTTTTATTGTTTGAGCATCCATACAATGGTCTATATATATATATATATATAATGATATGACTAATCAGATATTTGAGTGTTACTATCTCACTTATAATATTATGTTGAGTGAAATGGTTAATATTGTTGAAATATTTGATGAACATAGAAATACGAACAATGTAAAAGAAATTATTGAAAAAATGGAGACTAAATGAAAAAATATTATGAAATAGTTCATTTTGGTGCTATTTTTCCTTATTTTTTTTTATCAAAGATATAAAAAGAATTGTTGTGAAATTTATCTTCAAGAGTATTACTCATGCTTTGGTATTCAAAATGAAATAACAGATGAATAATTAAAGAATTTTTTAAATTTGTTAGTTAGTTCATATGCTTCTAGTTTCAAAACATAAAATAAAGAAGAGGAAAAACGATGCTAGTAGAAAGTCAAGAGATGAACTTAAACATTATTTAAATTTAGATTTGGTAGAAAATTTGTAAGATTTTGATATTTTGCATTGGTGTAAAAAAATTCAATTTTATCTATAATTGCACGTAACCTACTAACATGGCAAATGTCTAGTGTAGCATTCGAAAGTGGTTTTAGTGCAGATGCAAGAATGGTGACCAACAGAAGAACTCGATTGACCCCAAAGTCTATCAAATTTCGTGTACTCTTGAAGAATTGGTTGGATGAAGATTAAACAACTTGAAGATGTTAGCAAGATATAACATGACAGAAATAAAAAAAGAAGATAAAAAAAAATGAAGGCGGTGAACCGGATTTAATAATTAATGCACAAGAACAAGAAGATCAAAAGTCAGATATTGCAGGATTTTATTTTCTAAATACAGATTATTACTATACTAAAGGTCCAAACATTACTTATGATTGCCAAAATTATTTGGATTAGCTAATTTTGGTTATATATCAATTTGATAAGAAAAGAAAGAAAAATCAATATGTAGCTGTGACTATCTTTTCTGATCATATAATTCAATGTGTAGCTATGATCATCTTTTCTAATCCTTACTCAGTATGTGTTCTAGAAACAAAGCATTATTTCATTTGAAAATGAACCTGTTCCCATAAAAATAGTATGTAAACCATTTTGATGAATCTAGCCCTCTAATTCAATCGAATCAATTTCATGTTTCAGTAAATTTGTAGAATTTGTAGAATTTCTCAAGAAAAATATATACAATAAGTAAGAAAATGTACAAAAATATGAAATCTTTTTGAAAATAAAGAACTATTTTTGATCTGGTACAATTCGATCCACTTACCAAATAAGCTTGGGCTATGCTAGACCTAAATTTATTCCCAATTCGGCCCGCTCCAATTTTGGGTTTGGGCTGAACCGACCCAACTCACTTGACAACCAAATAAAATGATACTTACCGAAAAAAGACACATTTAAAATGTAAGGAATTAAAGGACTTAATATAAATTAAGTTGCTATAGAATTAAGATCGTAAGAGTTGAAGTTTGAGAATAATGCCACAGGTATATCATGACAAGTAATATAAAATTTGAGTAAATCTTAATCTGATTTTCCAGAGTCCAACATCCAAACACGGTCTTAACATTCTTGATTTCTCGAATTCTGAAATTGGATTTCAAGGGGGTGCCCAAGACAAGATTTATCTCCCAGTGTAAAAACCCCAGAGAATCCGCAGCGCCCGAATAATTTGCCAACTTTCTCTCACATATATATGTGCTCTCACATCTAGAGAGAGAGAGATAGAGAGAGATAGAGAGAGAGACGGAGATGGAGGTAGAGTTGGAGCCAAGGGTGAAGCCATTGGGTTACAAAGTGAAGGCGATGTCCAGAGAATCACCTGCACAAAAGGCTGCTCACCTGCTCGACACAGACCTCCGCAACCATTGGTCGACCGCCACTAACACCAAAGAATGGATCTTGCTCGAGCTCGACGTATGTTTTGCTCATGCAAATTTCTTTCTTCTTCCCCCCCCCCCCCTTAATTCTAGTATTGTATTCTTGTTTTGAATTCAGTTGATTATGCTTAATTTATTGATTCAAGTGGTTGTGTGAGAGAATTTTGAGGTTGTGCTGAATTTGGACTGCTACGAAGAGTGCCACAAATGTCATATCTTGTACTTGCAAAAAGGGTGTTAAAATTTTGAATTTTAATTTGATATGACTAGTAAAACTTATGGTGTTTTTACTTTCCCTCCCATTTAAGTTCATTATACGCCACTGGTAAATTCAGCTAATAACCTGAAAATTTTGATGCTAATATGTTATCCTTGCTATTGTTGTCTAATGCTTTCATTGTTTCTTCATCATAGAAACCATGCCTGCTGTCGCACATACGGATATATAACAAGTCAGTTCTGGAATGGGAAATTTCAGTTGGATTACGTTATAAGGTTTGTGTAACATGAGTTTTGAGAATTTATTTATACCAAGTATCTGTATATAATCTTCTGATTTAATTTGCACGTGCATGACATGTGGGAATTATTAGTAGCTATCATTGTGTAAAAATCTGATTTTCTTCTTTTTCACTGTCTCGTCTTTTCCCCGTCATAATCTTTGTCTTTTCCTCTTTTGTTAAAACTTCTTAGGCATGAAGGATGATGAGGACTTTACCCTAGTGACGATCTCACTTCTAATGTAAATTTAGTTTTATGCCTAAGGTAGTTGGTTTCATGGATCACATTTTATCCTTACCCCCTCCCCCCACCCTACCACCAATAGAGAAGACTAGACATCTTACATATTGCCCTATTTAATGAATAAGTCTCTAACTATATTCTATATAATAATGTTTATTTCTGCAACTCTTCTTTCTTTTGTCTGTGGCATTGTATGTAGAGCCATATCTAGGATGAGTTATGTGTTTCTTATCCAATATAAATGAAAGTTTTGTGCTATACTTTATTTGGTCACACTTACTATTGGAAAAAAGGCAATTTTAATGTGCTGCTGACGATTGAATTTCCTGTTATCGACATCACATCTTTCTCTTCAGTTTCAATCAGAGCACAAGTCATTTCTGGTTTAGTTGCCATGAACTTTGCATAATAGTGGCCCATTGGCGGGATGGCAATGACTGACTAATCACCTATTTCTATTGTTTGAACATATTAGATACTTCTTACCACATTGGCTCTTTTATCCTTCGTTTTTTATTTTTCATCTTCAATTCTTCCGCCTGGCATCTGAAGTTTTGTCAATCATCATGTCTTATGCCTTTGCACTCGCAGTTCACTTTTCTCATTTGATTCTTAGAATGACTTAATTTTCTTAGTGGCTTTGAAGTGGATAATTTTGATGCAATGTTTTATTATTGTCTTTTACACCCAATTTTCATATTCTCTCAACAGCCAGAGACCTTTGTTAAAGTTCGTCCCCGCTGTGAAGCTCCTCGGCGTGACATGATGTACCCAATGAATTACACACCTTGCCGCTTTGTGCGGATATCTTGCATGCGTGGCAACCCAATAGCTTTGTTTTTTGTTCAGGTAACCATTGAATTTGTACTCCTGTTCTTGCTTCTAGGTGATCATAATTCAGCCGTAACTTGTAAGCATTTAACGGGGATTTTATCAGTTAATTTTCTGTTCGGTGTGCACTTCAATTTTTTTCACATTATTATATTATAGTTCCTTTTTGAAGTATGTAATATACAGATTCAATTTAGTTAGCCATATTTATCAATGCACTTTTTTTTCCAGTACAGATCAATGTCAATTGTGACAGCAGATGTGAAACCTATGCTGCTAACAATGTTGTGTTTATTTTATAACAACCAGAGTGCCCTATGCTTCTCAATTGCAGCTAATTGGGATTTCGGTTCCTGGTTTAGAGGCAGAGTTCCAACCTGTTGCTAACTACTTGTTACCATACATTATATCACACAAACAAGATGCTGTGGATATGCATCTCCAGGTGAAATAGCTAACAATGATTTACATGGCTGAGACATTATTTGTAATTCTGTTATTGTTCTATTTTCTAACTGTTCATTTGTAGTTGCTTCAAGACGTTACAAGCCGATTGGCAAGGTTTCTTCCTCACCTTGAGGTATAGATTCGGAATCCAGTTTATCTCGTGAAAAGTAAGTTATGTGTTGTAGTCTCATGTTACTGAAGTCTTATTGCACATATGGATTAATACTTTGCAGGCTGATCTTAATAGCTTTGCAGAAGCTGCAGAACCTACTATGCGTTTTCTAGCTATGCTTGCCGGTCCGTTTTATCCTATCCTTCAGATTGCAAGTGAAAGGTACATGAACCTAGCATATAGGTCCGAAGTTCTGTACAGAGCTTCCCTTAACATGCTGGTGGTTTTCTTTCTAAAGGTTTTAACCAACTGTACTTAAATATCATGAGGGTTCTCTGTGTATCAATTCTTCCACAAATGCGTACTGCATCAGAAGTAGGTTGACAATTAGTAGCTCACGTCCTTTACTGTTTCATCTGGTCATTATCCATTACATATTTAGATGAATCTGATCTTCAATTTGCAATGTGTTGCTGAAATGAGTAGAATGCCTTACTCAAGAAACATCACAGCTGTTCTGACACTAGGAGCATGGTCTATGTTGTGTGGGTTGCTAAAGGAGCAGGATAGAGTCTTAGGTTGAGAACATACATGGTCTAAATTGAAAAAGGAATTTCAACTATTATTATAGGTTTCAGTGGTTTTAATTTCTTAAATTTGTATCCTGCAAGTTTGAGTTGGTGCTTAACAATGTGCATAGAAAAAAATGCTATTGACTGGACATGCTCTGGGAAGCCACTTACAATGTACAGCCATTCATGAGCAAATAGGTATTTAGAATCTTAGATATGCTATTGAGTGGTCATGCTCTGAGAAGTTACTGCAATTTATTCTCTATAGCCATTCAGTGCAAATAGGTAAATACCTGTGCATCCACATCTACTTATGTAGTTACTTACTAGGGAAGCCCATGTTGTGAACTGGTTGGGTTAGATTGTTTGTGTTGTGAAGTTAAGAGAGGAGCACAGAGCGAGAATTTCTTAATAGGAGAAACACTAAATATGCTATATGAACCTAGTCTATGTTGTACTAAAAGGTATGTTCTATCAAGGCTTCATTGATAATTTACTGGAAAAGAAATCCCTCCTGGTCATTATAGTATTTGTTGCGAATTCAAACCACTTAGTCACTCATCTGAGTTTCCATCCTGTGCCTTAGCCTATCGAAAGGTAGACTTGAGGCTGCTAAGGTGCTAATTGCCGACTATATCCTTTCTATGCTAAAGTATATGATTCCAATTTCTAAGAGGTTGTTCGACTCCCTCAGGATTCTATGTAGTCCTGTCTCTTCTATGAACTATGTTAGGATCTTTTTGGTCAATCTTTTCTTAAGGGAATTTGTTTTCTTGTTTTCTTGTTTTCTTGGCCGTAAAAGATCGTGCTGAATCAACTTACTTAATGTTTTGCCAGCCTTAAGCGTCTCGAATCTCAAATGATACCACTCTTTGCATCAAATTATTACCAGAAAATTTTATAAGCTGTTCAGCATCTAAGCATCAAACCTAAAATGTGTTTTTTGTAACATGACAGAGAGAATGCAAGGCTGGCTCCTAATTTTCCTGATCATGAAGCTTCAAAGATCAATATGTTGTCCACTGCCTTAACGGTGTCCTCAAACTTTGAGGTACTGCAGTAGTGGTTCTATATTTTATGTTTGTGATGCTGTCAGCTCTTATAGAATATGTGTGATTCCTGTTACTAATGTTCTTATTGGTAATTGTTTTTCCTTGTTTTTTCTTTCTGTGCCTGATACTCGCTTCACATGAAAGGGTGGTTCTTTTCAGTTCAATTAATTCGGATACATCACAATATTGTTAAAAGATTAACAGCTGTTCATAATTGTAGATGAGCTACAAGTTCTATGAAATTTTCCTACTCAGAAATCCATTTCTTTTTGTAATTCTCTGTCAAAGTTTTGTGTATGTGTGAATCTGGAGAGATGGTGAAACTGCTCTCCTGTAAACAGATTGATGCTGAAATTCTTTGCATAATCCATTTTATATATTAAAAGGGGGAAAACAATTCAGATAATTTTACTGCTATTACTTTCGAAAACGGTTAATATTAAGTAGACAATGATGGTGATATTCTCAAGTGTCTGCTCTGACTCTGTTAGCTTTCCAATTTTATTTTCAACATTGTAGATACTAAACACTGTAGCAAGAGTGTTGGCGTGTTTGTCATTGGCTAGATCTTGGAAACATCGAGACTTATTGTGATGACCACAATACCACAATATAACCCCCTCCCCCCCCCCCAGCCTTTGGATTTTTATAAGCTCCCGTCTCATTTT
>JAYDZE010240965.1:21997-38766 GCA_034509125.1 Monilaria moniliformis
TTTTTTTTATTACCAAAATAACACAATAAAACCCCCGCCCCCCCCCCCCCCCCAAAAAAAAAGAAAGAAAAGAAAAAAAAAGAAATGAAAAGAAAAGAGTTATGGCTTGTGTATATTAAAGCATTAAGACTTTCCTGAAATCATGACTTGCTGGAAAAGAAGGATGAGAAAATGTTCTTCTAAATTCACTTCTTTTCTGAAATCAGTAGTATAAATGCTCCTAGCAATTTGTACTCGAATTGTTCTGTATTGCTACCTTGAATTACATTTGATTCAATGTTTATTCTTCAAGTAATTTGATGGCTAATTGCAGTTTTTCTCTTCTTCCATGCTCAGCCAAGGAGATCAAGGACTACATCCTCTGTTTCCCTACCCATATCTATGCACTTGGTTTTCCGTCCTGATGCAGTTCTTTTACTACTCAGAAAGGCTTATAAAGATCCCAACCTGGGGAATGTCTGCAGGACGGTGAGAAATGCGTGTTGTTTCCTTATGTATATCCTGGTTTTCGTATAGTTTTGCTTCTCTCTCCTGGTTTCTTCTTCTGAGGCCCATGATGTTAACAGGCATCAAGAATTCTTTTGAAGTTTATGGAGCCTATGCTAATGCATGAAGTATCTGGTTCTGGTCTAGCTTCGGAGATTACATCTTCTGTACCTGATGAGACTCCTAAATCTGATCATCGTGATCCTATATCATTACCTGATTACTCGAACTTGTTGGGGGAGGAATTTCAGATTCCATGTGATTCTTGGGACCTCACATACCTAAACGTGTTAGATTCTGCAGCTGTTGAAGAAGGACTAGTGCATGTTCTTTATGCTTCTGCTTCCCAGGTTTGTTACATAATGCCTGGTCTGGTCTGTCTTGCATTTAACCTGAACTACTGATTTTCTATCAAAATGTAATTCGAAAATGTTTTGTTGCTCTTGTTTCAGCCATTACATTGTAACAAGCTGGCTGAAAATACTTCAGATCTTTGGCTGGCATTACCACTAATTCAAGCCTTGCTTCCAGGTCCTACTGCTACTACCACTTTTCTATCTAGAGTTAATGACCCTTAAATTAACACAGCCCTTTTCGTAGAATGTTAAGTTCCTACATCAAAACTTAAATATTGTTGTCCTGTTACCATATTCTGTTTTTCCAAATAAGATAGACTGTCTCACTTAAAAATATCAAATAGGTTCTATAGATTTTGTCAGGGAGAAGGCTATGACTATTTTTTCAAGCATCCTATCTCTTTGCATTGATGCTTAGTTAGTTCTTTTAGCTGTTGACTAATGCATCCATTTACAGGTCCTTGTTGTTTAACCATAGTTTTTCCTCCAATAATGTGTAGTGTGGATCTACTTACATTATAGACTTCTGAATGCTTGATTTGGGTTTGAAAGAATTGTAACATGATTTAAACAGAAATTTTAGGCTTTTGGCTGATTGATTTTTTTGTAGATGTATATGGGTATATAAATATCATTGTGGTTGTATTGGAAAAGCAGCAGCTCATTAGTTAAAACTCGATTATTGAAGTATAACTTGGGTGTTTGTATCAGAATATTAACTTGAGTCTGTTTGATTGAGTTGAAACAAGATAGCTAGCTCTGTGGTTCTGATTTTATGTCAAATTCAAATATTATACCTGTTTCACTTAATTTTTACACAAACCCACAAAAAGAACCGAAAGAAGACTGAAACCAAAGTCTCTTTCTTGAATCTATTCTCCTCTAAATTGGTACATTTCCACCATTTGCAAATAAAACCAAACATATTCACTTTTGGAGACGACTTATCCATACACTAAGTCATTATGAGATACATACTGATGGTATGTTATGGACTTATTAGAACTCCTGTTTCAGAAGTACACTTAAAGGGATATTATTATCGAGTGTATAGTATTAAATTATTATTGCTTAAAACTCAAATACATCTATTATTTGGAAGGGTGTTTTAATTCTAAATGGCATTTCTCACACTTCTGTCCCTCCTGAATTGCTACAGCACTTCGACCTAATTCAAGCAGTCCTTACCAGATTGATGACAAGTTCTCTCTTTGGAAACAACCAGTCGTACAAAATGCACTTTCTCAGGTATCAATGTGTTCTATGTGCAATGTTCTGCTGAATCATTTTTCAGTGTACTAAATTTAATCTTTGTATTTGTAATGGCAGATTGTGGCAACTTCATCTTCAGCGATCTACTGTCCTCTACTTCGGGCTTGTGCTGGCTATTTAGCATCTTTCTCACCATCACATGTTGGTTATGCTGCTGCTTATGATTTAAACAAAATTGATGATATTTTCTGTTTAAAATGAATAGAAAGCACATTCTTTGCTGTGACCACCTTCCGCACCTAGTTGTATGAAGTACTCGTTTTTCCATAGCTTGAGCACTCTCTAAGACTTTCATCATTTAGGCTAGTTCGTGTTTGATATATTTGCAGGTGGACCAAGCATAGAAGTTGTACTTACTGCCTGTTCAGGAGTTGATTAAGTTTTATAACTTCACAATTTAACAACAATCATATGCATATTATTATTCTTCTTTCTCAAGTCTGATTATAAGATCATGTTTAATATGTCTTTATGTCAAAGCCCTTGGTTTAGTTTCGTATGTGTGATAGATTGGTCAACCAAACACATCGATGTAGCATAACATCATATGTTGACTTTAAATAGCGATGAGGATTTGAGGAATACAAAAAATTCATTATCCCATAGCAACTGTATTTTTGCTTCTGCGTTGAGTTCATAATATTAAATCAACTGAATTGCTTTCATCTTAAATTGCAGGCTAAATCAGCGTGTGTTCTTATTGATCTGTGCTCTGGTGTGTTGGCACCATGGACTGCTGAAGTGATTGCAAAGGTTATGCGAATTTTCATGATAGAATGTACTATACGGTTTTTGTCTGCATACCAATTTTTAATTTGTTGTAATATTCTTGATTGAAGGTGGACTTGACCATTGAGCTCTTGGAGGATCTTCTGGGTGTGATCCAGGTATTCCCATTCTTCTTGGATGATTATATTTTGGTTTCTTGTCTTTGCAGTGGAGCAGTCTTTCTGTTTCTATAAGGAAATCTAAAAGAACATGATTTATTATGCTATTTGTGTTGCGTATGATATTAACTTTTTTCCTTTCAGTTCTTTTATATTTAATATCTTGGTTTCACTGGAAATTGGAGCTATCAGAGAGGGTTCATACTAAAGACAGACTTTTGTTTCTCCTTTCTATTTCTGATTGCTTACTCTGACCTGGGAAAGAAACATGAACTGGAATATAGAAATCTATCATCCGTTCTCTGGTTTCTTGAAACGAAGTAGCATATATCTATTTTGAGCTGTTTTATTGGTGTCATTAGGGTACCTTTTACTTGGCCTGTTACATATTGCTAGAGATAAGTAATAGACTTGGTCACTTGGCCATTAGAGCAGTTCAAACTATGAACTGATGTAACTTATCCGTCCCCATTTGGATGGTCAATTTAATATGATCATCTCTTGAGATGTGGACCTGTGATGCTTTAGGTTAACTAAGGCCTGTCTTTTATCATTTATAGGGCGCTCATGTTTCATTCTCCCGTGCACGTGCCGCCCTCAAGTATATTGTCCTGATGCTATCTGGAAACATGGATGATATAATGGCAAAATATAAGGTAGTGCTATTAGTAACATGTTAATTTTACAAAGTGTTAAAATTGCTCTAAGTTTGTCCGTCTTCGATTCTGTTCCCAAAGAAAAATTCTCACTAAATGTTTCTTGTACTGGTTATCCTGTTAATGGTGTGTTTCAGGAAGCTAAGTACCAGTTACTTTTCTTGGTGGAGATGCTCGAACCTTATCTGGATCCTTCCTTAACCCCCCTGAAGGGCATGATAGCCTTTGGAAACGTATCTTCCATTTTTAGTGAAAATCAAGAAAAGAATTGTGCTACAGCAATAAATGTCATTCGCACAGCGGTAAGGAAGTCTGCTGTGCTTCCGTCTTTGGAGGCTGAATGGAGGCGTGCGTCCGTTGCTCCTAGGTAATAGCATATAAGAATTAATATGTTCAACAATTTTTTGGTATGCAGGGCTTTCTTTTTGTGAAAATTGGCGCCTTTATTATTTGATAATTATGAGCTTTTGCTTAATGATCTCTTCTGTCTGCTTTCTTTTGAGAGGTTGCACCATTTTGTGAGCTAGTTGACTGTTTCATGTTAACGCATCTCAAGTAATCATAAATATTCCGAATGTATCCGATCTCATGGAGGGTTATCTTTTCCCTGGTTTCAGGATTGCCCCTGCATACTAATTTGATATGCACCCTATAGTTGAATATGCCATATATTCAGTGGGAAGTTGGTCTGAATAAGAGAAATATATTGGAGGGATAAAGTTTTTTGTAACTTAATAATGTTAAGGGATTACAAGTTTTCTTTGCTTGTGCTGTTTACTAAAATCAGCTCATTAGTGTTGCTTATAATTCAATAAGGATGATAACATCTTTCTACTATTTTATTTTTGTAGTTTATTAACTCCATATTCTTTTGTTAAGCCTTTGTTTTGTAAAACTTGGTTGTTCTATGCTATTCCTTGTGCTCTGCCATGCTGCTTCTGATCTCTTTGTGCAGTCTTTTTTACTCTTTCATATTTATATGCCATGGTTGCTATACTAGGAAATTCTGGACAGAACGGCCAGATTTGTCCAATATTTCAATTTAGAATAGCATCATCTCAACTATTAGCAATTGATTGCAAGCTCCATGTTGCAGTATTGCCTGTTATGGTTGATTTCCATGTGACATTAGTCATATATTCTTGTTAAAGGATAAGTGAACAGGAACGTGTGCATCAAGAAACTGCACTAATTTGTTAAGACTAAATATTAGTTGTTGAAGTTTGTTTCTACCTGAGCAAATTACAACAATTAAGTCTTCTTAACACTTTTTACAGTTAATGAAGTGCTCTATGTGCAGTGTACTTCTTTCAGTTTTGGATCCTCAGATGCAGTTACCTCCTGATATTGACAATTGCAAGTTCCCTTCTCCTGGGAAAGTGGAGCCACAGTCATTAGCTTCTCTACCTCTTTCTTCCCGTCATGGGGTAATCTCTTCTCGGTCAAATAGCCAAGAGACTACTGAAGCGACGAAAGTTGATATTACTGACATTGTCGGTAAAGTGGATGTATTGGAGGATGCCAATCTTCTCTTTGCTCCACCAGAACTGAATAGAATGTCCCTCATCCATGTTCCATCCAGCACAGACAAAAAGATTTCAGATTCTAACCATTTGAATGTAAGTTTAGAGGTCAACAATGCCAGTAGTAAAAATTCAGTCAACCAGTTTCCAAATGATGCTGCACTTGATGCTGACCAGGGTATTGAATTCAGTAATTTGCTGGCTGATTATTCACAACTCACAAATTATAGAGGTTGTGAGCTAAGGGCCTCTGAGTTTAGGCGTTTAGCTCTGAACTTGATCTCCCAGAATAAGTTTACTCAGGAGAGTCATGATGTTGCCATAGATGCTTTGCTTCTTTCTGCAGAATGTTATATAAATCCCTACTTTATGATCTATCTCAAGGACAACTCATCCGGTGTGAGCAAAATCTACCACGGAAATTCTAATAATCATGGAGCAGCAGATATGGAGAAATTGTTTAGACGAAAAGATAATGACTTGAAGCTTGTGGCAGATATTGAAAGGAGAAGGGACAGAGTTGTTCTTGAAATCCTGATCGAGGCAGCTGACTTAGACAGGAAATATCGCGAAGTGGCATCGGAGGGGGAAACCTTGGGATTGTCTGTTGAAGGGGGCGAGGATGTTGTTAATTTGTTCCAGCAGGATAATCTCTCTGTAGATGCAATTACCTTGGTTCGGCAGAATCAGGCACTGCTGTGCGATTTCTTGATACATCATTTGCAGAGACACTCACATCAGGAGCAGCATCCACGGCATGAGATTCTAATGTGGTGCCTGCTTTTTCTGTTGCATTCAGCAACTAAATTATTCTGTGCGCCTGAGCTTGTAGTTGATGTGATATTAAAGTTTGCTGAATCCTTCAACATGCATTTGAAATCCTTTTGTTACCAACCAAAGGAAGGCAATCTACAGTTAAACGATTTTAAGCTGCATGAGGTGCAACGCTGCTGGATTCTCCTTCAAAACTTGGTCATTGCTTCAAGTGGCAATGATGAAAGATCTGTACTACCAGTCAATGTCAGAAATGGTTTTCGGTTCTCGAATCTGATACCTAGTTTTGTCTGGCTGCAGAAAGTACCTGCCTTTTCTTCTTCTCCTTTCCCAATTGTTAGGTATTTTGGATGGATGGCAGTTGCACGCAATGCCAAGCAATTTCTTGATGAGCGTCTCTTCCTTGTTTCTGATTTGCCAGAGTTAACATATCTTTTATCTATATTCTCAGATGACCTCTCTGTAGTTGATAACATTGCTAATCAGAAAAATGTGGACAAGCAGATTGAGCAATTGAGTATTCACCCAGATATAAATTGTGAGGATGGAAGCAAAGGTCTAGGCTGTGAAGATAGATGGCAATCTTTTCATGTCCAGTATCCTGTCATCAGCAAATTCTTTCCTAATTTGAAGGAAGACTTTATAGGTTTTGGTGAAACTATTTTGGAGGCAGTTGGCCTGCAAATGAAATTTCTTTCTACCTATATGGTGCCAGATCTAATGTGTTGGTTTTCTGATTTGTGCTTAAGTCCCTTTGTGCAGAGTAAGAATATCCAGGCCTTATCCAAAGACAAGCCTGATTATTACAAAGGTTTTGTTGCCAAGAATGCAAAAGCCGTCGTCCTTTACATTCTTGAAGCCATTGTAGTTGAGCATATGGAAGCAATGGTTCCAGAAATACCAAGAGTGGTGCAAGTATTTGTATCCCTTTGTCGGACATCATACTGCGACGTATCATTTCTTGAATCGGTATTGCATTTGTTAAAGCCCATTATAGCATACTCCCTTAATAAGGTGCCTGCTGAGGAAGACTCATTAGTAGATGATTCATGTCAGAGTTTTGAATCTTTATGCTTCAGTGAGCTCTTTATAAATATAAAGTCTGCTGACGAGAATCTAGGCACTCCTGTGGAAAAAGGAAAATGCCAGGCACTAACAATATATGTTCTAGCTTCTGTTTTTGGTAATTTATCCTTCCAGAGGAAAACAGAACTCTTACAGTCCGCCCTGTTATGGGCCGATTTTGTCTCATCTGATGGAACAAACTCTTTGCTTGACTATATATGTGCATATCAGGTTCTCATGGAGAACTGTAGAGACCTACTAATTGCTACTTCTAAAGTCTGGGGTATTATTCCATTTAAAGTTTCTCCAGATTCTGATGCTAGCATTAGCTCTGTTAATGGTTTTCCTGAGTTCTCCTCTTGGTTTCTCAATGATATATGCTATTGCCCCTCTCCTACTGAGGTATCTGGAGAGCATCAAGATAAATCAGTTGCTGATGTCAGTCAAAAGGTTTGTCAATTGACTTTGGAAGAAGTAAAGACATTACTAAAAGAACTAGAGGCCATCATTTCGAAACTCAGCCCGACCTTGGAACAGTGCTGGAGACTACATAATAAACTGTCCAAGAAACTGACCCTCACATATGCTGAATGTTTGTTTTACTCAAGGTGCTTATGGTTGATTGCTGATAGAGTTTCTGCCTCTTCAGGAGTAGATGATCTCCATCTGAGCAAACGTTTCGATGATGTGCAAGATATTTGGAGGACAAGTCTTGAAGGACTATCTAAAACAATCTTACTGCTTCAGGATAAGCATTGTTGGGAGGTTGCATCTCTGTTACTTGACTCACTCCTAGGGGTGCCCCAGCACTTTTGTTTGGATAATGTGATTAGTGACATATGCCTAGCAGTTAAGAACTTCTCTAACAGTGCTCCAAACATCTCTTGGAGAATATTATCTGACAAGCTGATACAATTATTGTTAGCAAGAGGCATCCATAAGATCTGTCAGAATGAAGTTCCTCTGGTTGATCTTTTCTGTGCCATGCTAGTGCATCCTGAGCCAGAACAACGATATATTGCACTAAAGCACTTGGGCAGGCTTGTGGGCCAGGATGTTGATGGTGGAAGATTAATTCTATCCTCAGCAACTGAGTCTATTATAGCTACATCAGATTTGCCCATTTCTGCTAATGAGCAGATATTATCTTCTTTAGTTTCAGCGACATGGAACAACGTAGCCTTGATGGCATCTTCAGATACATCACTGCTCCTAAGAACAAATGCAACAGCACTTCTTATCAATTTCATACCATTTGCTGAGAGGTCTAAGCTGCAATCGTTTCTTGCATCTGCTGACAACTTTCTTCAATGTTTGACAACTCTTTCACAACCAACACGTTATGGCCCACTTACACAATTCTCTTTGGCGCTCATGGCCAGTGTTTTTCTTTATTGTCCATCCGAAGATATTTCACTGATTCCAGAAAGTATTTGGACAAGTATTGAAACTCTTGGAATGTCTAAAATTGGTAATCCTCACATTTTTATCAACAAAAATAATTAATTTGAAGTTGTCAGACATATATCTGAAAGTACTGCAATTTCCTTCTTGTTAATTGTAGATAGGTATTGCACCAGCCTGGAGAAAAAGGCTTGTGAAGCACTATGTAGACTTAAAAGTGATGGGGAACAGGCTAAACAGGTATTGCAGTCTGATACGCATCATAAGATAATATCTAACAGGGCTTATGATTTGAGATGGTATAATAGGTTGCAAATGCAATAGCCTTCAATGAATTATCAGTATCTGAATCTCCACACTTTATTCTATGTTTCTTCTTCATTTGTATATAATTTTTAACTCACCAATATACTTACCGTTTCTTGTTCCCTTCATGTTTCTGTTACTTTGATGTAGGTCTTAAGGGAAGTGCTTTCTTCAAGTCCTCCAAAGCATCAACTCCCTGATTTTTTAACTACCCGTGATTCCATTCTTATGGTATTCATTTAGCATTTGACTACTTTATATTAAATTTAATCTTTGTCTGGAAAAATGAACTTGCCAATTTGAAAGGCAAATATATGAAACTGAACGTTATTTGCAACTTTATGTGTCATATTTTGCTAAAAGATCTGGGATCTGACAATTTAGTGGTTCAGAACTTCAGATTGAGGCCAAATTTTCTCTGACAATATACATGAATGTTGCTGTATCGTGTCACAAATTTCATTCAGAAGAATGCTTTGTTTTTGCCAACTGTTCTTGAATGGTAGTACAGAATTTCTTATTTTCTCCCTAAAATCAATTTATTCAATCTCTTATTTGTAGCTGTTTCAAACATGTAAATAAGAAACTTGTGCAGCTTTCAAACAAACAATAAACGAATATTGAAATTTTCAAATGAAACTTAAGTTGACTTGTTATTTGCATTCATACTTCACTATGGTTTGGTCTCCACTTGTCTTTCATTGGTTCCAGGTTATTGGCAATTTAACCTCTGCCAAATCATACTTGGACTTCTTCTCAAAGGAAGCTGAACAGAAGCTCATGGTCAGACTTTGAAACCTAACCATTGCTTATTTTAGTAAATTATACAAGGTAATAATTTCTTATAATTCTTTTAGGAACTGGAAGAAGCTGAAATGGAAATGGAATTTCTGCAAAAAGAGCACCCACTACCCGATTCAACCTTCAAACTCGAAGATTGGCGCCAGTTACCATTTATGTCCAGTAATACTAGTTGCCCCTGATGTAGTTTTCTCATACTGTTAAATGACTACGAGTACTAACTATTTTAGGAGTGGAAAAAGATTATCTTTTATCATTAATCTATGAGGCCAATAGTATTTTTCCACTTGATAGTGTACTGCCAACTAATTCTGTGAGATGTTAATTTTGCAACTTTAACTTCATTTAATTTTTATACTAATTTCTATTCCATGCAGCCTATTCGAAGGATGATCTTCGACTGCAACAGATTAAAGAAGGAATTAAATCTATGTAAGTTCTGTTAAAGCTTGTTCATATCCAGTCTTCTAAACATTAGTGTTTTATGAAATATTTAATAATTTGCATACCCTTTCATACTTTATAAAAATGGTTTAGGGTTTGATATTTTAATTTGAATATGTTAAATTATATGAAATGCATAAATAATGTATTTTTATCAACACATTTTATATCTTATTTTGTTAATATTTTCGTTTTTCATGTTAGGTATTTCTTAAAAGAATCCAAGCAACATGAAATTAAATACAAAAAATATTAATAATGTAAGTATAAAATTATTTGTTAAGTTTGACAAGACAATATTATAAAACTTAATCTTATTTTAAAATATCTTATATTAGATGTTTCAGTTCTGTGGAAATAGCTGAACCTATTTGGGGGGGGGGGGGGTGAATAATTATTTATTGTGCTTTGAGAGTAAGCGTTCTAAACCATACCAATTGTAGGAATGTGAATGAACATAGGTTCTGATTGAAATATTGGTAGGTTATGGAATAGAATATAACTAGACATATATAACCACATCAATAGTTTTGAACAATCAGGTGTGCCTATGTAGTTACTACTGATTACTCCCTTTTCTGGACTCTTTCACCAGAGAGAAGGCAAAACTCAGGGAAGAAATAGTCGCTCGCAGGCAACAAAAGCTTCTTTTGAGGCGTGCCCGTCAACAATTTTTTGAAGAGGCAGCTTTACGAGAAGCAGAACTCATTCAGAAGCTTGATAGGTTTCATCTTTTTCTGGTTTATTATTATATATATAGTATGTGAAAATTATTTGTAGTGACAAATCTGCAGTATGGTTTATCAGAGAGAGAGCGGATGAGGTAGAAAAGGAGCTGGAGAGACAGCAGCTGCTCGAGCTTGAACGAGCAAAAACTAGAGAATTGCGGAACAATCTTGAAATGGAGAAAGAAAAGCAGGCTCAGGCAATGATCACTATAGTAATTGGTTGCCAAGATGATTGTGCTTTGATTTTGATTTTTACAGCGCTTCTTTCTGGATGTAGTATTGAATATGAAGTTTATGATTCAGGAGTCATATCGACATGTCTTATTCCAATTGCTAACTTTTCTGCAAATCATCCTTGGATCATGAGTTGTCACCTCTGGGTCATGTTGAAATTTCCCCATAGAAAATATAACAGTAACTGATAACTTAATAGAATGCCTTATCATACTGCACCTGATGATTACTAGAATATATAATCCTAAGCTAATTTGTGGATTTTATGAAATTCATTAAACTGCTTGCTTTATAAATCTTTATTCATGCATTGCTAGGCACACATCTGATTGTTGGAGCCTTCTGCCTTATCTGCCTTTCAATCCTGACCTAGAATGTATTATGCTTTTCTATGTTTTCTAACTTAATGTTTTTTTCTTTTATTATTTTTCTCTCTTTTTTCTGTCTTTGAGATTTTCTCTGTTTTACTATTCAATAATGAGTTTGAATCCTGACAAACTTGTGCTCTGCATCCCTGCTCCTGAGTTCATATGTTTATCATATATGCTTGATAAACGGGAGAGTTCAACTTGAGTTCTTCTCTGTACTTGATATTCTTGTTTCTCAAATTTCATTTATCTAATCTTGTGCCTCTTTAACTAACAGAGATGAATTTTTATGTAGAGGGACCTCCAGCGGGAACTTGAGCAAGTAGAATCCGGAGTCCGACCATCAAGACGCGAATTTTCATCTTCTAGTCATACTAGGTGATTCTCTTTCTATTGAAAAGATTTATAAGTTTGGTTTCATTGTGAACTTATTTTTGCTACAATTTAAGGTCACTGTCTTTTCTGAAAATGAGAAATTAATTTTCATGGTGTCTTTCATGTTGTTATACCTAAAAAGTAGTTATGGTGGGGAGCGGAGAGATTGATAGTATGGTAGAAAAACCCCAAACATAATTTGAGGCTCATGAAAAGGTGGGGATTGAAAGAGAAAAAAAATGATCTTTCTACATGCTGGTAACTCATGAATGAACAGTGATCTTGAAAAGATAAAATTTTATCGAGCATTTTTAGCCACGTAAGATTCATGATAACTATTGGAGTTTTTCTCGTGAAGTGACCTTTATTTCATTTAACCAGTAGAACACGGGATAGGTACCGTGAAAGAGAAGCAAGCAGGGAAGGGGGTGAAGGTAGCTTAAGAGCAAGTAGTCGTGGTGCTGATGCTACCACCACAACAGCTCTACCTGGGAGGGGCTCATTCTCAGGGCAACTTCCCACCATTCTGCAATCGCGTGAAAGAACAGACGAATGTGGCAGCAGTTATGAAGAAAATTTTGATGGAAGCAAGGATTCAGGTGATACAGGTAGTGTTGGGGATCCAGACATGGAGGGACAGCCCATTAGTTTTGGATCTGGTCAGAGGCATGGATCCAGGGGTAGCAAATCGCGCCAGGTAATTGAGAGGAGAGAACGTGATGGTAGACGTGAAGGAAAATGGGAGCGAAAACACTAGTAGATGTATAAAGTGTACAAGCTGGATGTGTTGTAAAGCTTGTATGTTGTAACATTTAGTACACGGTATGGTACATCTGATCAAACGAGGCTCAGAGAGAGGTGATGCATTGTTGGACTAGTGCCCGGAGGCTCTTGCCTTGTAAATTGATGTCTTTTCAAGTCTAGTAAATTTTTGCTAGTTTTTATATTAGTTTGATCTGTTGTTATATTTGTGTCATTGTTGTATAGTCTAGAGAAAGTCGAGGAATGTAAAGTTGCTGTCAACTTACAATCCATCTTAACTAGGTGATAATATTTGTTTCCTTTTCCAATTTCAGTGTTTTTTTCTCTCTCCCTATTTGGCATATTTCATATGGAGATCGATCAGAATTAACATCATTCTGTACAAAATGTCGTTTCTTGCAATGATACGAGGAAATCCGATGTTCGGTTTCCGGGGTTTTTAATGCAATTAGTATCACCAAGAATGTGTGCTACCTCGTCAAACCCTCCTCTGAAACGGCCTGCATGCTTTGATGCTAAGATCGACAGCTGCTGCGAGGGCCATACAGATGACTGCATCCTCCACGCACATCACGTGCGGCACGGCTAGTTGAACCAAAGGTTTGCTGCATTTCCCAACCCTACAGCACATGACGAACCCACTGGTGGGTACGGCCACATGACGCACGGCTAGTTGAACCAAAGGTTTGCTGCATTTCCCAACCCTACAGCACATGACGAACCCACTGGTGGGTATGGCCGAGTCTCCGCTGCTCATTGCCGTTGCTTTTGCCTGACGATCACTGTAAATGTAGAACTCTCCGCCCTTTTCCGGATTGATCGATATTTCAGACATAAGAAGCCCTTCTTCCTGTCCGTCCGACAAAAGGTGGAACCGGCAGCAAACGGAATCTTGGCCAGCCCCCTCTCGCGCCATGCTTTGAGTTTCCCCCATGGCTGCCAGCTCTCTGACCTGCATGTTATAGGAAAGCGTGGATAGTGGCGAAAGCCATAAGGCAAAATATGAATGCTGAATTCAAAATAAGATAACAGTGCTTCATTGAAAGAAATTTGCGGCACACTTACAAACACTTGCTACACTTCTATTTATAGTGTCTAAACTAAGATACCCAAGCAACCCTAGTTTTGCTATGAGACAAACTAGTTTAACTGAAAGGTTACAAGTATCAGACAAAGACTTCTTGACCTGCAGGTGCTCTCTTTGTCCAGTGGTCCATCTTCACAGCAAGATGCTTACAGCTGGTATCCTTACACTTTGTACTTGTCATGGGACCACCTTTAACTTTCTTGTCTCCTATTCTTTCTTCTGCATGCAAGATATGCTTCTCCACAACAGCTTGATCCGAAAGAGTAGCCATGTTTACACATGTGTTGAGCCGGACAATCAGCCAGGCTCCTGGGTTGGATTTAGCCACCCAGTCAACCTGTGGACAGAACAAAAAGGGTCGTCATGAAGGCTGCGCCGACAGCTGAGCCAGAGAGATCATGTATCTTCACCTTCCACCCCTTTCACTCTGTTCTCACCGTTTCCTGGCCGGAACTGTCCGGTGCCTCCCTCTAGCGCCACACTTCAGAGTTTCCCCCACGGCTGCCAGCTCTCCGACCTGCACGTGTTGGGCTCGACAATCAGCCAGGCTCCTGTGTTAGATTTAGCCACCCAGTCACAACCTGTGGACGGAACAAAAGGGGCCGTCATGAAGGCTGCGCCAACAGCTGAGGCGGCGAGATCATGTATCTTCACCTTCCACCCCTTTCACTCTCTTCTCTCTGTTTCCTGGCCGGAACTGTCACCGGAATTCGACCTGAAAGAACTAAATGGATCTCCCTGAGAAACACTGTAATACAACCACTTGCTATGAGATAAATAAAATAGCCCAATAGTAATGAATATTTATGAACTGATGAAACTTGACACAAACATGATTAAGATAGTGACATGAAAAATGGATAAGGGTCACCTGTCTTGATTAAACTTGCTGCTGAAAGTAGGCTGTGCTATTGTGCCTTGAAGCTGAACAATCTGGGGACTTAGCTTAGCCTCGTCTTCGAATTGTAACACGTATCTCGGATCAGGTTTCAGATTCACCCTGAAATGAAGCTCCACTCCTGGTTTCCCACTCTCCTGCCTATTTTTGCCAGTGCCAATTCATCCACTAAAAAGAACAGCCAACTTCCTTTCGCCCCCCATTCAGGGCCGACATCCAGCTTAAACGTCCCACGTTGCTGCCATTTGACACCCACACCGCAGTCGTTGATGCCTTTCTTCCCTGTGAAAACCACAATCTCCAAACACGTACTAGAAGTGTAGAAACATCCCAGTGCCTGCAAAGCATTCAAGTCAGAGTCTTCCAGATAAAAGCACGAGGCAATGCTGTTGAATCTGGGGTTGCTTCAGGGGATGATGTAGAATGGGAGAAGCAATTTCATATCTCAAAACTGTATTTTGTTGTACATACGGTATTCCTATTAAAAGGGAATACAAACTAGCTAGAAGGAAAGAAATAAACATTCTAATTACATAAGGACCAAATCACGGATGATTGGAGATCAAATCTTCTTTATTCTTGTCAATAATATTTTCCTTATTTGCTAACAGATGATATGAACGGAACTGGTATTGTCTGCACGGCGAAGCCACGAAGACATACCTCACATACACACGGAGATGAGCATGCATTAATACCAGGTTTTGATGCAGTCCCAAAAGCTCTCAGCCCCAACGACCCAATTGACAGCCTAATGAAAGCTTGAGGATCCATTTTCTGTCACATAGGCCTGTTTTTAGCTACTCTGTCAAATTAGAAATCTAACAGTTGAGCTCTACGTAACTTGGATTCCATTACAATTTTCTTGCAGAAAGATATTCGAAGACGCATTGCAAGTTGAGAATTTCAATACATGCTTACATTTGTTATATGAAAAGTAGGATAACTCATCAAATTCAGATCCCAACCAAAAGACAAGAAATAGTTTCTTGCTTATTCATAAGCAAAACAGGTAAATATCTATAATTTCATTCAACTGCGTGAAGCCAAAGCTCCTGCCTTATTATTAAGCGAAATGAGATTGTAAAGCAGGCATATAAACTAGATGAAGGCTTCTAAATCTCAAGCAACGAATGAAAACTTATCTCTAGAGAAATATCATCTGCAGGCTTTGACGGGCCACAAACAAAAATGAAGTATCAGGCATAACTCATATGATAACCCTACACTAACACCATCAAGTTTTCTTGATTAACCATGAATTCCAAGAACAGAAAAGTTGAAAATTGAAGGACGAAGAGTTATTTTTCTTCGTCCAAATTGCTTCCTAGGAACTAAGTCATGATTCCCTAATGCAACAAATCAAATCATTGTAGCGCAGAGGGGCAGGGAAGCAGTCAATAAATTCTTACCCCGTATGTAAAAAAGCTTAAATTTTGCTATCTTGAATAAGACTCACTGCAACTGTTTAACACTTCATGAAAAGGTTGCATTTTTCTGGAAAAAAAAAAAACAGAAGTATTTGTGAGACCCTCAATCCATTTTCCTAAACAAAGGATCAGATTGCAGTAGTTATCATATTGTTGTGAACTTTCTTTGACTATATACTCTTGCTGAAATCTTGATATTATAAACGGAAGCTCAAGTTTTCAATTATCACAGTACATCATTTACTCAAAGCAGACATAAACCAAAAGAGAAACTGAAGCATTCAAGAACAGATGAAACAATCAGTTATATGCTAAAACGCAACTGACAACATAAATTTATCAGAAACGCATACCCAATAGAACAAAGGGCAATCTCCATTAAAATCATTAAGAGAGTTGCTAGGCTTTTTTCTTGTTATGGGAGGGTATAAGATATAAGTTCCCAATATGAGAATTTTTTTTTTTTTTTTAACTTTCGAAAGTGGGCAAAACGCTTGATTATCAAGCGTTTATGTTTAAGTTGGACGCACGTCTGGGTGGACGCTTGTTTATCTTGCGTCTGGCCCTGATTGTATATCAACGGCAGAATGCACGTTTTACCTCACAATTGCCATAACAAATCCTCTAAAATTCGCTTCAATTCGTTCAAAATCCTTCGTGCACGCCGGAACTTTGATTGCCCATCTATAGGTATGTTCTATTACATTTTTTATTATGTTTTTTATGCATTATAATTATATGTTTTGATTAGTTTGAATAGATTTAGGGTTTAGTTGGATATTGATAAATGTAGTTATGTTTTGATTGAATTGTAATGTAGTTTGATATTATTGGGAAAATATTATTATGTTATGATTGATTATAGTTTAATTTGAATGAAATATAGTATATTAGATGTAATCTTTTTAGTTGT
>JAYDZE010240966.1:0-20009 GCA_034509125.1 Monilaria moniliformis
GTCGTTTGTAGGATTTGTAATTAATTCATATTCCGCTGTGTATTAAATTTGTATATCGTAACTTCTGTAATAAATTCCTGTAAAAAGAAAAATATTGGTCTCTGTGTGTGTGATACTGAACGTGACATCACTTATTCGGTGGATTTACCTATCGAGTAAGGGGTGTTACAGGGTGGGCGGTAGGGTTGGTGTTGATTTTGAGGTAATTGGTAATTCTGATGCTTTTGGAACAAAGGGTAGTTATTTTGGGCTTGGTTGTGTTGATTTGGCTGAACTTGTTCGTTTGGTTGATTTGGCTCTGCCGATCTACCCATTGAAAGTTGGGATGGTCTCTCCAGCCTTGGTTGTATGTAGGTGCGAATGGATCTCTCATTTGCCCTTGAGCTATTGCATCTATTTCCTCCGTCTTATAGCATGGTGAAGTATGATCTTGTTTCCCACATGCTCCACAAACTTCTTCAGGCATAGGATTTCGCACATCCTTTTCCATCACAGTAGATCACATTTTTTTCCAGCTTGTTAATTTTTGCCTCGATCTTTCTTCTAATTCTTCCGTACTCGCACTGGCGTACGCTACCCTTCTCTATAGTCGGGTGTGCGGTTCCACATACTCCCTTGTTGCATCGACCAAGGTTTGGATCACCCTCCTTGTTTCACTAACTCTTTTTGTTGAAAAACCTCCTCCACTTGAGGAGTTTACTAGATTCTTTGATTCCACGGTCATCCCTTGATAGAAGCATTGAAGAAGATCACCTTCGAATAATTTGTGGTTGGGGCAGCTATCCATCACCCTTTTGAATTGACCCAATATGTGTTCAAGGATTGTTGAACTCTAGTAATTTCTTTCTCTTTCTTTAATGCATTGGTCTTTGTTGTTGGGAAAAAATACTCGAGGAATATTTTCTTCATTTTTTGCCACGTCTCGTATAGGGTCCGGCCGTAAGCTTGTGAACCAGGAATTCGCCTTGCCTGATAGAGTAAATGGCTACACCGCAAGGCAAAATTGCTCTCCGGTCACTTCTCCTAGGCACTTTTGGATACAAAACAATTTAATAAACTCACTCAGGAAGTTGTATGGATCTACATTCTTCTTTCCATAGAATTTTGGTAGCACGTTCAACAATACTAACTTCATCTCGATGGGTGGCGTTCCTTCGGAAAGCTTTTGGGAGTCGGGGGATCATCCGTCAGATGATAGGCAAGGTCCTCCAAGCGGGGATCTTTATCTCGGTCGGCCATTCTTCCCTTGGGTTCCGTGTTGGGGTTCTAAATATTTCAATGAAGGAATCCCCTACCCGGGATCTAATAGGATAATATAAGAAATTTTTTTAGCCAATTAATGATCCTACTTTACTAGAACGCAAGTAAAACATAAAATTCATAGAATTAAATCCTAGAACATATTTTTCTAGTTGGTTTTCGAGTTTTACCCTTTTAGATCTCCAAAGATCTGACGATGGCTCGCTACTTCTACACGTGTGGAAAACGATTTCAACCTTGAAACTTCTAATTCGTTCCCTACTCATAAGTTTGAATATCGTGGTGGAACAAATCTATCAAACCTATAAGATTTGAAAGAAAAGGTGAGAACAAGTCAAAACTAGGAATAAACCCTAGTGATTCCGAAAATAGTGAATGGTGTGTGCTTGTGATTTTCGAAATTCACAGCTAGGTTTAGGTAAAAAAAGTGTTTTTCTTTCTTTTCTTTCTTCTATATATAGAGTCTTGATAGACCAGATTAGGGATCCAAGAAAATTTAGACCGGGCCTCCCTATTGATCTCTTACTAATTAAATTGAGCCCCAATTCAATATAAGCCCAACAAAATATTAATTTATACCACTATAGAAATTAATATTGGCTTACCCATCTAAATCCAAATTACTGAAAAATCTGGACTTCCTTTTTAATTAATATATTTCCTGTGTTTAAGATTCTAATATCCATTAATTAATTTAAACTTGCTACTGGTTTGAATTAATTAATATTTTTTTACCAAGAGTGCTCAAGTTCAATTTTTTTTGTATATTATACTTTGTAATAAATTCCAAGCCGGCCGGGCTTTTGTATAATAAAACATTTTATTGAACTCCTCTTGGGGATGTTATCAACCCGGACACTCCCGGGACACGATTCATTGCAATAACAATCCTAGCACCTCTTAGTCATTAATTACCACTGCCCAAGATATCAGGATTCACCTTGCCCTTCCTTTTCTTAGGGGCCACAGATGCCTTCTCCTTTTTCTTCTTCCCCTTATTAGGTTTGAAGCCCGAGGAAGAAGGAGTAGCTGCAATCACTGTTTGCCTAGTCTGGGCCATGGGCCCTCTGCCGACTGCAATTGTGTCAATAGTTCAGGCAATGAATAATTCCTTTTATTTATATCATAGTTAAGCTTGAATTGTTGATAGCTTGCATGTAGACTTCGAATGAGGATATCTATTTGGGATTCTGAATCTATTGATCCTCCCAAAAAATTTCTATCTCATTGAGATAGCCCATCATCTCGAGGACATGGTCCTTACAGATGAGCCTTCCTTCATTATCTTATTCATTATATTTCGGATAGCCGTTGAATTAGCAGCCCGATTTTGCGTGCGTAATAGGTTTCCAAGGTTTAGCATCATGTCAGCGGCTGTCTGCACAGCTTGATGCTGGTGTTGAAGTCTATTTGACATAGAAGCCAAAATATAGCACTTTGCCATCTCATTAGCTTTGCGCCACTTGTTAAATGTTTCATTAACCGTATTCGTTGCGTTATTGGCAGGTACTGGAGGACAAGGTGTTTCCAAAACAAACTTAATTTCCTCAGCTATTAATACTATATCCATATTGCGTTTTCAGTCAACCTAATTTTGACCCTCAAGTTTGTTTTCTTTTAGGATTGATGAGAGAGGATTGAACGACAATGTAAACTTTACTGAGTAGAAAATAAACTAAAGTCTCATTCACGTTTGATACATAAATTGCAAAAATCAATAAAAACAATTTCATGTATCGCACAACAGTTAAACAAATTTAAAGCAAGTTACTACGGTGATCATAACCCAAATATGATTAACAAAATTTTCTAGTCATATAATTTGATAGATAGACCAGAGACCACTAAGGTGGCATAGCTACCAAATTATATCTAAGTTTATACCAAAATTTTACCACTAAGAATTTTACTTCTGTTTTGATACTCCTTCTAGGAAAGGTCATACGCTACTAATAAAATTCTAAGTTTATCAATTAAGAAAGTCAACTCATATGAACTTATCATTCCTTGGGAATTTAGCTCCCACTAGGGTGGGTCGGTAAATACTTAAAAATTATTTCAAAAATTGACTCAATTGTGGAGACTATACACAACACTTATTTATTTTCGGAAAAATATAACTTAGTTGTGATTATTGCTTAGTTATTTTTAAAGAAAAAGTTATTGCATAATTATCACATAAAGCAAAAAAGCAGATAATTCACTTCATCACATGATAACACGTTAAAAAAAATGAGAAATAAAACAAATTACAATCCATTTACATTTGATGAAATTACCCAAACCGGATAATTATATAATAAAATTTAGAAAATTTGATCAAATCTAAAAGATTAGATTTATCAAATCTTAACAACTAGACCAAAAACAAATCTTATCTTAAAGATAAGATACTATCATATCCAAAGATATCCATATCATTTAACTAGATTTTGTTCGGATGAAAGATTTGACCTAACTAACTTTTACCCTAATCTAATTAAAACCGCCGACAGCCGCCGCACGCCGCTCACCGTCGCTCCCAGTGCTTGGCCGGAAATTGGACGCAGCATACCGAAAGGCATCGGACAAGTCATGGCATGCTGCCACCCAACCACATGCCCTATGGACGTGCTCAGAGCACACGCCGATCACCCAACCTGGCCGCCCCATTGCGTGCACACCTTGCACGATGGGGCGCAACGTCACTCGGCCACCGGCGCCGAATATTGCGCGTGCACATCGCGTGATCGTGCACCCGGTGACCGGCATCTGCGCGCGATGCGCGCCCGACACTCTACGCCCGTGTGCGCTCGGCCAGACGCTTTCGAGAGCTGTCGAGAATCTCAGTCAGCCTCGCGCCCATCCTGCCGATGTCTTGCATTGGCATTCAGCTCGACATCGCCTAGGGCTATTGCCGCTGGCGCGCGAGATCTGCCGAAGGCAGTTCTCGGTCTCGCCCAGCCCGGTGCCATGAGCGCCATCCGTTGCGCCAGGCTGCCGAGGACTGTCGACCTTGCCTGCCAAGGCACAAAACATCAGCCATGCCCAACCATCACACCTTCCGCGCACTTGGTCACCTTTCGGCGGCTGGTTACCGGCCATGTTTGCAGAGGGCCAAGCCCTCGGCCATCCCAAGACCACGGCCTGCCGCGACCGGTCCCGCCTGCCCGCCGCTTGCCTAGGCTCTTTACGCCGCATGCGGTGCACCACTGCACCTATGCGTGCGACATCGACAGCCTCTAGCCGACGAGACGCGAGTATTGAGGTCGGGTGGGGCTGCACGACGTAATGTCGTTACCAAGATCCGACCACTATCTTTTTCGTCATGCTTTTCGATTCGATTACAATAAAACAAAACGAAAAACAACAAAGGCTTCATCTACCACGGTAAACCCCCGTGGGTTTACAATTAATGAAAAAACGAAGATTAAAACTAACAAGCATTCATTCCAAGCAATTCATTAAAAGAAACAAATATCAACCAAGGAAAAAGCAGGAATAAAAACAAGATTTTTCTTATATCATTGCCTAGATCCGGCTCTGATACCAATTTTTGGGATTTTAAATATTTCAATTATGGAATCCCCTACCCGGGATCTACTAGGATAAAAGAAGAAATTTCTTTAGCCAATTAATGATCCTACTTCACTAGAACGCGAGTAAAACATGCAATTCATTGAATTATATTCTAGAACATGTTTTTCTAGTTGGTTTTCAAGTTTTACCTTTTTAGATCTCCAAAGATCTAACGATGGCTCGCTTCTTCTCCACGTGTAGAAAACAATTTGAACCTTGGAACTCCTAATCCGTTCCCTATCCCTAGTTTGAATATTGTGGTGGAACAAATCTATCAAACATATAGGACTTGAAAGAATAGTATAGAACAAGTGAAAACTAGGAATAAACCCTAGTGATTTTCGAAAATAGTGAATCGTGTGTGCATGTGATTTACGAAATTCACAACTGTGCTTAGGCTAAAAAAAGTGTTTTTATCTTTTTTTTCTCCTATATATAGAATCTTGATGGGCCAGATTAGGAATCAAATGAAATTTGGATTGGGCCTCTCTATTAGGCTCTTACTAATTAAATTGAGTTCCAATTTAATATAAACCTAATAGAATATTAAATTTGTACCACTATAGAAATTAATACTAGCTTACCCGTCCAAATCCAAATTACAGAATATATGGGCTTCCTTTTTAATTAATTTATTTCCTATGTTTAATATTCTAGTATCCATTAATTAATTTAAACATGCGGCTGATTTTAATTAATTAATATCTTTTACCAAGAGAGATCTAGTTCAAAATTCTTTATTTATTATACATTGAAATAAATTCCAAGCCGGCAGGGCTTCTATATAATTAAAACCTTTTATTGAACTCTTATTGTGGATATTATCAACCCGGACTCTCACGGGACAGGATTCACTACAATAATAATCATAGCACCTCTTAGTCATTAATTACCACTGCCCAAGATATCAGGATTCGTGGACTATAAAAAGCTCTCACCTTTTGATGAATCGAACTAGCGAATAATCAATAACGTATGCTCAATGTTATATGCAATGACTAAGAAATAAATAATCATTGAGACCTCGTCTTTCAATAATCAACAAGAAAGACTTATTTCACGTGAAACATTTTATTGCTATACCACACCAGTATATTTTGTTTACCAATGTTAGTAAACGTTTGGACTGACACTGCAACCTTCTGCAGTAGATTATCTAAGTCTATGTAGGTTGTGAAACTTGGTTTTCTTTTGCAAGAGACCGACTGATGAACCTTCAGTGATAACTTGATCACCACTCATTTTATAATGCAAAAGACTTACACATATTATCTTAATCATAATATATTATAAGATAATCATGATGAAAAGCAAATCAATGTGACAAAACAATAACCTTCTCATAAATTGGAAAATAAGGTTTTACAAATACAAAGCAGCTCAAAGCTTGCTTTTTAGTATATACCCTAACATCTCGACACTTGTCTCGGGACCAACACTAGCTCCTCCTCTCCTTTAGATTATCAGCCTTCTGATAGGGCAACGTGTAACCCCACCTTCTCTTTGGTCAAGGCCCGTTGTCTTATCAACCTCTTCTCGGTTCTTTCAATTTCAGTATCGAATAGCAATTGAGGACGAGAGGACCAGCTCATAAACTAGAAAGGAAAATAAACAAAGAAAAGAAAAAAAAAGATATAAAAAATAGATTATAAGAGATATATACACAAAACATTATTCAAACAACAAACTACGACATTCCTCGGCAACGACGCCATTTGATGTAAGCTGGATTGGGTACATGCTATCGTTAAGAAACACGCCAACTTCATCAAGATTATTTATAGTTCCCCACTCTCTAGTTATACTAAGGTTAGTATTTGGTAAGTTGGGTTGTCGATTCCACGAGGAATGGTTGTCTGCCCAGTTTGAAAGTGTCCTAGTGATTGGCAATGTCGTCACGCTTACTTATAAGTGTGGGAAACTATCTACTTAAGAGAAGACAATGAACGACTATTAGCTTAAATAAAGATGGAAGTGAACATGGTCAAGGAAATTAAATCATTTTTAAAGATTAAACTAATTATCTAAAAGAAAATTAAGATTGCAGGCTTAGTACTTGAACAAATAGAAAAGCATAACACTCAGGTGCACATGCATCTCACTCTGCATGGCAGTACACTGTCAAAGCTGAAATCGAGAAATAAACTATTTCCTTTTTGGGTAATATTTACTCAGGGCTCGTGGTCCCCTACTCACTTACCACCGATTTCTGCTTGTTAAAGGATGCATGTACTACTACTACTACTACTTGGACCACCTCAGATTTTCCTCTCATTTCCTTCCAAACCCTAATGTCCAGAGTCGGAAGTTATGGAGACGCCGGATAGATTCCGGTGGGGTTTGTCTTACCAGAAAGTAAAAATAACAAAAATGACATTATCAAACTGCCTAACTTACACATCCTAGTTTGTCTAATAAATTAAACTGAACTAAACTAGACTAAACTGATGACTCGAAATGAAGATTAAACGAAATGAAAATGGATATTAACATTAAACAAGCGGAACTAACAACTCGGAAGGAAAACATTTCTTATAACATTAACAATAAAAACACATGTCTTCAAGAAAACAAACAACTAATACTAAAAAGTGTTTCAAAAACCAACATTCAAGTTCGGTTCTACAACCATTCAACTACAAGCTAGCACTACACAAACTAAAATTAAAAAGGTTCAAACAAAGATTCTTCATATAAACGACGGACGGTGGCTTGACTTAGAGATCTGGGTGACTAAGGGAGGAAATTACAAAAGCTGAGGAATAAGGTAGAGGTTAAGGATTTCAATCCGTCTCCAATTACTTGCATTCCCTCCATAACCTCCAGCACTCATAGTATAACAACACTCGACTCAATCTCCGAACTTCGTAACTCCCTTGTGCTGATCCTCTCCTCTTGCTTTATACTCATTCCCTAGGGTTACATGCGGGACATAATCTTGTGCCCGCATCCCTATGATCCATATCATGCTCCATATCACGCTCTTAAGGTTTGCATCATTGGATATGATCTTCGGTAACTGTTGCCCTTTTGTCCTGCCTTCCACCAACGTGTCACCTGGCCAGCGTACTGGTCTTCTTACACACGGTTCTTCCATATTTCAACTGCCACCGCCAATGTTCAACCTAAGCTTCTTTCTAATCATTCCTTGTTCTCCTGCGCCAAATTTACACCTTTCTGTGTAGATTAAATCAAAGTTTCCTCATTTTTTACTGGTATTAATGGTCGTAATCTGGCTTGATCACTAGTCTTCTTTTTCTTTTTCTTTTTCTATTTTTTTCTTTTTCTTTTTCTTTTCTTCTTTTCATTTTATGTGTAGATTGTCCAAACCCAGATTATTATTTGACCATAAATCGAGAGAATTGCTCGAAGGTTAAAAAAGTAAAATCTCATATCCCAAAGTACCCAAGGAAGGACAGGACTGCAAACTAACATTTCTAAATAATTTTATTCTAATAGTGAAGGTGAGACTGTTCAGATTTTACAAGAGGAGACAAGAACGAAGGAGGCAATGCCAGAGCTGGAAGATGACCCTAGGTTTGAGGATTTAGCATGTCATTTAACCGAAGATCCTCTGACACCGATCAGACTTCTTGAGAGAATGCCACTGATTGAAACAATGCATGGTTTTATTTTTCTTCTAAGCCTGTTAAATATGTCGTTCCATCATCTTTCATCTATTCTCAAAGACAAAAAAATTAAAGACAAAATTATATTGACTTGAAAAGAAAATAAGCCGATATATGCTTTCTCATTGGCATACAAGCAATGATATCAGTTTCCACCTTGGTCAAGGTCACTAGACTGTAGTAAATGGACATACTCAAGTACCCTCATAGGACTAAGGAGTATATTATAGTTACAAGGAATTCGAGCTGAGCTCTATGGATAGTCAATTCAGTGTTACGCTAATACGGCTTCGAAGAGATCAAACCCCTGATTATGTGCTCACCTAAAGAGGGAGAGTTATGTTTGGGAAATTGCAAAGTAGAAATGTATCACAAGAATTACCATGAAAGTTGGTTAGCTGTGAAGCATCTTAAAGATGGCAATCACATAAAGAGGAAGATCATAAACATGAGAAATTATGAGAAAGAAAAAACAACGAAAAAATATAAGAGATGCTTTAGTACCGGGTGGATCATTATACTGATTGATATGGATGAAGTACCCATTAGATATATTGAAGCAAGAACCCCATGTATATGATTTAAACAGCAGTCTCCTTAGATCGAATCTAGTTTGATCACCCTAAGAGTGTAGAAACCTCGACCCTTTGGCTATATAATCAGCCAAGAACCTCGTATATATATATATATATATATATATATATATATAATGATGTTCTATTTTGGTTGCTCCTTTTTGGACGAAACTGAGCTTTTATTCTTCAATTTGGGCCTCCAAAATGTGATAAGTAATCAGCCTATACTTCAAGTATAAGTGAACCCATCAACTTCAATAATATTTACCATTTGGCCCAATGTAGATTGTTCCTGCACTTGGGCTTTTATTTCGGCAAATAAAAGCATCAAGAACTCCTTTATGTTTTAGCTCTAGGTTTTGTAATTGGCCTATTTTGAATAATCAAGGGATCTATCTTATTGTCCTTAGGCAGCTCTGGTGCTTTTCCATCATTCTCTTCTTCTTTACGAGGATTTATCTAAAATATAACTCACCAAAATGACGAAATAAATCAAAAACATTGAAAGTAGCACTTACATTATACTCAGCTGGTAAGTCATGCTTGTAAGCTTTATCATTCACCCTCGCAATCACTTGGAATGGTGCATCTCATCTTGGATGCAACTTGGACTTTCTTTTAGAAGTGAATCTATCATTCCTCATATGTACCCAAACTCAATCTTATTGTCAAAGATGACTTATTTCTGGCCCCTTGTTAGCTTGCTTTGCATATTATTTCTTCCTCTTTTCAATATTGAGCCTCATATTTTCACCATTTCAGCCTTAGCTTTTCCATCAAGACTTGCACGTTCTTCAATTGGTATTGGAATCAAGTCAAGCGAACTTAATGGATTAAAATCATAAAAAACTTCAAATGCAGAATATTTAGTAGCATAATGAACACTTCGATTTAAAGCAAATTCAGTGAAAGGTAAACATTTATCCCAAAATTTTAAGTTTCTTTTTGTTAAAGTTCTAAGCAATTGAGACAAAGTCCTATTAACTTCTTCAGTGTGTTCATCAGTTTGTAGATAACAAATAATAGAAAACAAAAGTTTAGTTCCCAATTTGTTCAATAACACATGCCAAAAATGACTCACAACCGATCACTCGCAATAGTTCTGGGTACACCATGCAAACCAATAACTTCCTTAATGAACAAATCAGCAATATGACTTACATCATAACTCTTGTGACATGCAATGAAGTTTGTCAATTTAAAAACATTATCAAACATAAATTTTCAAGTACAATTTTAAAGGGCATGGTGCTTCTATCTCATTGAAGTATTTAACGCCTTAGTTAAACCAAAAGGCATTACTAACCACTCATATAAACCTTATTTTGTTTTGAAAGCAGTTTTTCGTTCATCTCCCTCTTGAATTCTAATTTGATGATAGCTTCTCTTCAAATCAATTTTGCTAAACACAACAACCCCATGCAATTCATCAAGCATATCATATAACTAGGAATACAATCGGTGCACATCATCCATGATCCATCTTTCTTGGTTACAAAAATCACTGGTACTGCACATGGGCTCATACTTTCACGAATCTTTCATGTCTTCTTCAACTTGCCTTTCGATCTCATTAGTCTCTTGGATTAGCTCTATAAGTAGGTCGGTTTGGTAGAACAGATCTGGGAACAAAGTCTATTTGATACTCAATACCTCTTAATGGAGGTAATCCACTTGGTTCTTTATCGGGAAGACGTCTTCAAAATCCTGCAAAAGAGAAATAAAAAAGGGGTTAATTCGTTAATGCTAAAGGAATCTCTGTTCACTATGATGTACACACTCTTTTCTTTCACTATTGCACTTTTATTCTTTTGCTCTCACATAAATTTTTTTTTCTCTTTTCCAACACTCTTACTTTTCTGTCGACTCTTTCTTTCACTCGACTTTTTTTATTTCCTAATTTTTCTGCTCTCAACCTCACGAGCTCTCTTTGGTTGAGACATTTTTTTATGGTCCTCTTGAATTTGTTGTGGTGTCAAATAGGGGTGAGCAAAATATCCGAAATCCGAATATCTGAACCGAACCAAACCGAAATTTAAAATTTGGTTCGTTTTTTTCGAATTTCGGTTCGGTTCGGTTTTGATTTTTCACAAATTTCGATTTTTCGATTCGGTTCGATTCGGATATACTATAAACCAAAAAATTTAATTTATATTTAATATTATATATATGTATTAATAATATAATAATAACGAAATATATGTATATATATTTATATATATATATTTCATATATATACATATATTTTTTGAATTTTTGAATTTTTGGTTTTTCGGTTTTTTCGGTTTTTCGAATTATTTTATGAAATTTCAGTTTTTTCGGTTCGGATCGGTTTTCATAGTTCGGATTTCGGTTTTTCGGGTAATTTGGTTTTTCGATTCGGTTCAGTTTGTGCAAAAAACCAAACCGAATACCGAATGCTCATCCCTCAAAGAAACAAGCAACATAGACTTGTTGTTGTGCTAGAAGGTATAGTGATTGCAAAATCCATCGTATGTCACCCTTCGATCAAACTGTCATGGTCTCCCCAAGAAAATGTGACTAGCATGCATTGGCACCACATCATAAAGAACTTCATCTTCATAATTGCCAATGGAAAATGAAATTAGAGCTTGTTTACTCACTTGAATTTCTTCACATTCATTAAGTCATTGTAACTTGTATGGATGAGGATGTTTTTCAGTTGTTAAATTATAATTTCTCCACCATCTCGGAACTTGTCAAATTGGTATAGATACCAAAATAAATAATCAACATGAAAAGTTTACCTTGAACTAAACATCTTGTGTAGAAGATGTTCTCCCTTTATTGATCATTATTTTTTATTTACACGTTTAAAGCTCTCCGAATCAACAAAGACTCTTCATGTTATAGTTCAATCTCTTCCAATTGCTCATCTTTATCATCATCTTCATATTCACTTTTGTATTCTATCTCTCAATTTGGCTTTAAAACAATCACCCTTCTTTTTGGATATTGGGATTCAATGTGTCTAACACCTTGACATTGAAAGCATTTGATATCTCTATTTTTAGTAGTAGAAGTAGAAATAGAAATACTTTTGCCCTTTTCAACTTCATTCAACATCATTGAGACTTCAATTGCCGCTCCACTTTCATTGACATGTGAACCATATCCTCCAGCTCCACATAGCATTGAAGGTCCATGACGTTTGCAATCTTCATGTTCAACCCACATAGGAATCAAGCCATGGTTGCTTCTCTATCTTCTTCAACATTTGTCCAAATCATGACAATCTTCATTTAGTTGTAGTACTCATCAACAAATTTAGTACCTTGATAGATTGTAATTTTTCATATAATTCACGAAAATAATGAGAAGGTACGAATTTTTCATATGTCTTCTATTTGTTGTTAATTGATCCTACCAAACTATTGCATAGTCTGTAAATACAATTGCAACAAGTCTAACCTTCTTTTCCTCGAAATAGTTGTGTTACTTGAAGATGAAATCCACCTATCGTTCCCACTCCAAATAAACCTCGGGACCGCTCATTTCTTGGAATGTTGGAATCTTCAATTTGATGCTTCTCAAGTCACCATCAACTTCTTTTTGTTGTCTTCTGCTACTTTCTCCTCGTCTTTGATATTGATGCATGGATGCAATATCATCATCTTCTTCTCTCTCCATTTCCTCTTCATGCCTTCGCGTTGCTTGAAGTTCCAACATCTCCAAGCGATCTTTTATACTTTTCATTATATTTCCAAACCTTAGCTCCAATGAGCTGACGCCAAGCGACTTAAGACATGTGGAAACCAAAAAGATTGAAAATAAATGTAAATCTTTACATTTTGAACAAAATGTTGCATCCCTCAAAAGTAGAGAGTCACTGCCATCGCCGTTCCTATTCTCGCCGTCGTCATTCAATCCTATCGCCTTCGCCGCTGCCCATTTTTCCTGTCATTATCCTCGCGAGAGTAAGTTGTTAGCATCATTTAACTTTCCATCTTTTGGATTAAATTCATATAATTTTTGTCTATTCATGATTAATCAAGTCATGTATTGAAGCTTTGAACTTCTGGACGATTATACTTGATAAGAATCGCATTTCAACATCTAATTATTCAAAAAAAAATTCCTTTTCCCTCTCCTCCGATCTCGATTATTTGTGGGGGCCTTCAATATCTGGACTATTTTTGGACGTTGGGAGCGTTCAGTATCTGGATTATTTGGTCTAGATTTTTATAAAAATTAGTCTGATACTCCTGCTCTTGATATGAATATTTATTTAGTTTGAACTAGAAGTAGTATTGTACAGTAGTCATTAGTTTTAATATTTTGGGGACTTAATTTTCCGAATTTGGAAACAAATACCAGTATACAAAAAAGAGATGGAAAGAAAAGAAAAGAACACTAGTCAAACACACTAGTCAAACACTAGCCTAACTAAACAAGAGGCTCTACACTAAGAATGCTTTGTATGAGTTCACTTGTTAATCCTGTCTCCCAAAATTGTGCAAAACACTAGCCTTCAACACGACAAGTTTGGAAAAGGAGCAAAGGATGGCCTGTCTGGAAGAGTAGGCAGCTCAATATCCCCTTCCAACATCTTAAGCGCATCCAAAATAGTAGGCCTCAACGCCACCATCAAATGAGCAGAAAGGATCCCAACAACCACAAATCTCTCCATAATCATCTTCGGATACCCTCCAGTCAACAAGCAAGGATCCAACACTTGTTCTATCCTCCCAGCTTTCACAAGCGGCCACGCCCAATCCGTTATCAGAAACGTCGACGACGAGAAATCAAGAACCTTCCTCCCACACATCACCTCAAGAACCACTATCCCAAAACTATAAACATCGCTCTTCTCCGTGAGCTGACCGTACAAGGCGTACTCGGGGGCCAAGTAGCCATGCGTCCCTGCTATTCTTGTCGTGATATGGAACGACTCGCCCTCTCTCTCTCCTCGTTTGGCAAGCCCAAAATCGGCCACGCTAGCCCTCATGTGCGAGTCGAGAAGTATGTTTGTGGGTTTGATGTCTCTATGGTAAACCGGAGGGTTGACGCCGCGGTGAAGATACAATAAGGCGTTAGCCACATCCAAGATTATAGTCTTCCTCTGCGGCCAGCTCATGGCTCTGTTTGTGTAGGGGAATAAATGCTGGCCTAAATTCCCATTTGGCATGTAGTCGTAGACGAGGCATTTCTGGCCTTCGTCAGCGCAGCAGCCTCGGAGTGGGACCAGATTCCTGTGCCTCAAACTGCTGACGATTTCCACCTCACTCAAAAACTCGAATTCCGTATCCATCACTTTCTTCACAGCGATCAAGCTTCCATCTCCTAGTTTCCCTTTATACACAGCTCCAAACTGCCCTCTCCCAATCAAATTCTTGGATGAAAAGTTATCTGTCACTCTCTCAATATCCTCAAATTTATACCACAACGTATCCGCCTTGGGCCTCCAGTTGAACAACGGTCGATCATCCCCCGAGTCGGATTCCGAGCTCGCGAACCCTTCCGACTCCGAGGCCGCCACCTGCTTCTCTTTCCACCCACCTCCTTCGAGCAGGAAACCGACGAGACAAGTGATCACCACCGCAGCAAAACCAGCTCCGGCAGAGGCGAGGATGAGGATCCGATCGCCTCCGCCTCCGCCGCCGGAGATCAAAGGTAGCCCGAAGATGCAAGAGAGTGCTCCGGTGCTGTGAGGGCCCAGCTCGTTGACTACACCAGCAGCATACAGAATCGTGTAGTGAAAGCAACCCGTGGAGTGGGAGATATTACCATCAAGAGCTAGCAATTGGGACTGAACTCGGAACCCCGCGACGACGCAAGCGTCGCAGGCGGCGAGGTCGGAGAGGTCGCGGCGGCAGTCGGTGTCGAGGGGGGTTGACTTCCCCAGCAACGCCACCCAGTCTTGTCTAGTCTGGAGACCCGCGCAGACGTTGGTGGTGTTGACGAAGCGGTGAGGGACGAAGCATGCGGAGGCAAGGTGTTGGGGCAGGTTTAGGCGGTTGAGTTTGGATTGGAAATCCGAGAGGCAAGTCGACGATGTTTGGAGGTCTGCTACTCGGAATAGGGAGGTCGTCTTTAGGTGCTGCGCGAAGCCCACGCCGTAGAGGCTGGTCAGGGTTTGGCAGCAGTTGGTGGAAGGATTCATATCCGGTTCTGAAGTGATGGTCGACCTGCAAGAAGAGGTGTCCCATGGGATTTTCACCACGTATTCTAGATCGAGAGGACATGGCGATGAACAAGAACATAATCGGGAGAAGAAGATACACAGATAGACGGCCACACAGATGATGGAATCAGGAATCATGTTTTTACCTCAAAGACAGTGACAAATCCCTTACTTCTTTAATTATTATTGAAATTTCTCACCGAGAGAGAAAAAGGAAACATCATGTTTGTTTCACCAATTTTTATTTAGTCAAAGAAGAAAATTGGAAAGTGATTGATAGGGATGGCCCTGTCTTTTTTAGGTTACTCTTAAAATGTAAGAATAGTCTTGTGTTTAGAGAAATCTCAACTCTCGGAAATTTGTTGCTATGGACGAATGAAGAGGAGTTGAGATTAAACGTAGTTGTGTCATCGATCTTGTGGCGCATACCCGTCTTAACAATAAGATGATCGAACGGCCATTCCGTAAAGTCAACTTGTTCGGTTTTTAATTTCGCAGCATCTTCATTCTTCATTAGTGCCAACAACACGGAGGCGGCCGCACCAGACAAGACAAGAGAACAACCTCACAGGAAAACTAACTACTTAATATTACGAGAGTTGGACAAAATATATTACACCTATAAAATGAGAAGCTATATATCTTATCTGATAATATGATGAGTATTGTTCTACACAATTTTGGTTCGAAAGACACAATACCTATTTAATAGCTCACCACTCAAAGTTTGATAAATTAAATAAAATACTCTTTTTTAATGATAAAATCGGAATCGGTTCCCACAAAATCTTCAAGGCCGAATCTTAAAAAAAAACAAAAAGAAACTCGTCTCCACAAAATCCGTCCCCTTCCAATAACCGTCACATCTCTCTTGACAGTTTCTTCAAACCGGCGTCACCACCACCTTATTAGCTCCCTAACTTCAAAATCAAAATTTAAATTGATTTAAGTTTGAATTTTGTGTTTGTATGAAATTGTTGTTGGGTGACCGTGGGTGGCCGTTAGTATACATGGTTAGCGATGTTTATATGACCACGATGGTCGTTCACGATGGTGCTGTCATGAGTGAGTCACCTTCGTGAGGGAGCAATCGTGAGTGAGTCGGCATCATGAGTGAGGGGTCAGTCACGATGGTGGCTCACTCACGACGGCTCAGTCACAAAAGTGGCTCACTCACGACAATATGATCGTGGGCCACGATCGTGGCATACAATCGTAGCCACCATCATTTATATACCCATGATGATCGTCCACTCCGTGACCTACGGTGGTGGCCATCATGAGACTATAAACGATGGTGGCTCACTCACGATAGAACAAGAGTGGTGACCCATTGTGAGTTAGCCACCATTGTTTATATGTCCACGATGGTGTCCACGATGTCCACCACCATGGGTCATGATCGTGACCCACGGTGGTGGCCATCGTGGGCGACCATCATGAGTGAGCTACCTTCATTTTTGGCAATATTTTGCACTTCCGTTTGAAGCACAATTTTATAATCTTAATGTTTTATATGTATTGATGTTGCAGCTTAATTGTGAATGGAAGAGACCGACGCTTCGTACTACGACTCGGGCTTGGGGAGTGAATATATACATGTGCATCGATGTACTTGATGAGATTAATGAATTTTTCAAGTATTTTGGCAGAAAAGATGCAATCAAGAACTAAACTCATAGGAGGGTTTCATCTCGATGATCGCTCATCTGCCGTCACCAATTGGTTTTCCGCCGTGGCCAACTGCCCATCAGACGTTGTTGGCCTTACTTTTTCCAGAATTGTTGCCCTCTTTGTTGCGGTCTGTCTCTACAGATTGCTTATTGATAGGATATGCAGCTCGGCCCACCAGAAGTCCAGCTCGGCCAAGAAGTGAGCAGCCCGGCCCACCATAAGTTCAGCCCAAAGACGACAAGTTCGGCACATCAGAAGTCCAGCCCAGCCCAGAAGTGAGCAGCTCGGCCATAAGGGAGTTCGGACCAGTGGCGAACAGCTCGGCCATAAGGGAGTTCGGACCAGTGGCCAACAGCTCGGCCATAAGGAAGTTCGGACTAGAGACATGCAGCTCGGCACTAAGGAAGGTAGAAGCTCGGCTACAACCGCCCACTACCTCCACTACTCCCTAACCACCAGCCACAATCCCGGAAACCGCCCCTACGATCTCTATAACCGCCAAGTCACTTTAATGGCTCATTAATTCGGGCAAAGGCTCATGTAACACTATAAATAGGGATTAGACTAGACGAAAAAGGGATTGGACACCCTATCTTTGTAATACACAGCAAATATACAATATTCATACGCATTGAGCTGTGGACGTAGATCTCATTAACGATCGAACCACGTAAAAATCCTGTGTGCAATTTTTTAAATGCCTAGTCCAAACTCGAATCTGACAAACCTGACAAAATAGGATCGATCACTGGCGCCGTCTAAGGGAACGAAGAAATTCTGTGATTCCGATCAAATTTTCCGTGAAAAAAAGATATTATGGCAAGGAATACACGTTCTAACGTCGCACGGGGAAGCAACCAAACAAACGTGCCTGAGACTTCCCGGCAACCAAGGCTCAGGGAGGATCCGGCGAGGAGCCCAACGCCAGATGAACACGGCGACCCAATCCCCCAAGAGGCGGGGCCATCAGGAGTCGGAAGCTCAACCCCTGGTGCCAAACCTCGAGGAAGCCAGTAAAGGTTTCCTGGAGGAGAATAAAGAGGGCCTCCGCCGATATTTGGCCCAGAGATAAGTTCCTCCCCCACACCATGAAGGAGAAGAACAAGCCTCCTCCCAAGACCGGAGACAAAAATCACCGAGCGTCCAAGTAGTGGAGGGACGCCAGCGTCGGTGTGACAGATCCTCAATGGAGGATCCACATCGGTGTCATTTCGAACACCGCGTGGAAAACCCACGCCGTCGTCATATTCCAGTGGACGACGAGGACTACGTTGGTGGAGGGTTTGACATGTATAGGAGGATCGTCACTCCATTCACCCGGAGAATACTCCAAACACCCCTCCCCGACTGATACAAGGTACCGAGCATCCCGCCCTACGACAAACTGCGGGATCCACAAAATTTCCTATCTCAGTACCAGTACTCCATGATCAACCAGCAGCTCAACGAGGTGCACATGTGCAAGCTCTTCCCCGAGCTGTTGATTGACAACGCCCGAAGGTGGTTCGACAGTTTACCACCGGGCAGCATCGGCTCTTATGCCGAGCTCATAAACGCCTTCCATCGGAGGTTCTTCCAGAAGGCCGAGCCAAAGACCACTCCGGCTCATCTCCTGACAGTGCGACAAGCACGAGATGAGCCCATAAGCGACTTCATGACCAGGTTCAACCGAGAGAGCCTAAAGGTCGAAGACATCAACGATCTCCTGATCATCTCGGCCTTCCAGAACGGCATCCTACCTGGTGCCCTATACAAGGAGATCGTCAAGTACGAGCCCCGAACTGCTACGGAGCTCTGGCGCATCGCAGATCGCTTCGCCAAGGCGGACGAGGCAGATCGGAAGAAGCGCGAGGCCGACAAGGCAGAGTCTTCCAACAGAAAGAAGGAAGACGACAGCCGAGGCCGAGACAGACGAAGTGCGCTGGACAGATTACAGCGCCCACCCCTGCAATCCAGATTGGTACCTCAAAGAGGACCCCTGGACTACAAACCCGAACCTCGCCAAGGTCAGGAACAAAGTCAGTATACCCAACTAATGAAGTCACGAGCAGAAATATTCGAACTACACGCCAATCTGTTCGAAGAGCCCCGCCCGATGTTGAAGGGGAAGAAACACCGATCCAAGGAGAAGTATTGCTTCTTCCACAAAGATCACGATCATGACACTCTGAAGAAGTACCAGGCACGAGGTACCTGTACCCCTCCTGCCGACAAAAAGACAAGTAGGGACGACGACGAAGAAGACGATGAACAACAATACGACGGAGGCATCGCCACCATCACGGGACTCTCCCACGGCACCACGAGCTCTTCTCTCAAGGCCGAGGTACGACGTCCCGCACAGAACGAGCCTACTCACAAGAGGCTCAAGCAGGACGAGGTTATAGTCTTCTCCGACGCCGACCCCATTCCTTCCATAGTGCCTCACAATGACGCCATCGTCATTCAGGTCGGGGTCGCCAACAAGCTGGTACACCGAGTTCACATTGACACCGGTGCCTCAGTGAGCATTCTCTTTCGAGATTGCTTCGATAAGTTGGAGATCGGCGATGCCCGCCTCGCACCGGCAGCTCTCCCACTGCGAAGTTTCGTGCAGGAAGAAACACGGCCAGATGGGATCGTTTCCCTTCCGGTCACAGTAGGGAAAGCCCCAAGGAACTCCACTCAGACTGTGCAGTTCTTCGTTGTCAGGGCCACTTCTCCCTACAACATTATCCTCGGCCTAGACTGGCTAAACGCAGTAAAGGCCGTCTGCTCGACGTATCACCTCGCCATCAAGATCCCCACCAAAGGAGGGATAGCGGTGGTCCGAGGAGACCAAAAGAGGGCGAAGGAATGCATGCAAGTTTCTTTAAGAGGAGTTGAGACCTCAGCTCAGCACCAACAGGCATAACAATTACAGAAGCGCAAGGAGTTGGAATCAGAAAAGACATCGTCCGTCTCCGATGCTCAAACTGACGAAGTTCCCCTGTACAAGGACGGCCCCCATAAGGTCGTCAAAGTTGGTTTCGCCGGAACACCTCGGCAAAGGGAACAGATAATCCATCTTCTCAGGGAATACAAGGACGTATTCGCCTGGTCGCCCCTCGACATGACCGGGGTGTCGCCTGACATCATCACCCATCGGCTCAACATCGACGAGGCAGTCAGACCAGTTCGGCAGAAGCA
>JAYDZE010241077.1:0-20009 GCA_034509125.1 Monilaria moniliformis
TTCGGTTTTCATAGTTCGGATTTCGATTTTTCGGGTTCGGTTTTTCGGGTAATTCGGTTCGGTTCGGTTTTAATTTTTAAAAAAAATTCGGTTTTTCGGTTCGGTTCGGTTTGGGGAAAAAACCGAACCGAAAACCGAATGCTCACCCCTAATTATATTAGGATAGCAAAACATTAATTTTGTTTGCACTAAATTACTCATGTGAATCGAGTGATGGCTATTGGTACAGACTCTCTCAACACTAATTCTTATATTGCGAGAATTAACATATATAATTAGGTTAATTAGTAATTATTAATAAAGTAACATTATCATATTATTAAATATGTTATTAAATTAAAATATATAAATTATAATATAATATATTGTAAATTGGTTATATGGGTAATACCTGTTTGGTTAACGAGTATACCTGATAACCGATAATATCACGAACGTCTAATAGCTAAATGATCCGTTAATCGAATAAGCTAAAACTTAATTAATATATCAAAATAAATAGTGGATAAGTTTGGATTATTTTTGTCAATCCATCTTATCACTCAAAGTAAACACTCCTTAGAATTCTTGACAATTTTAAATTAAAATTTATTAATTCTTAATTACTAATTATTAATCCCTAGTCATAGTTTATGAATCAGAATTAATATTATTTGGATAATGCACCAGACTATATCCCTAATTGTAACAAATGAAAATCGACTTTTTGAAATTTCAAGCTTGGAGTCTTGAAAACACAACCTTCTTCACCGATTTTTCTGCCCACGCCTATATATATGTGGTTGATATTAATTATTAATAGATTATAAATCACAATGGAAAGTGATTTTTTTTTTCAAAATTCGATAATTAGGAACTTAATTAGTGTGTGTGTATATATATGATAGATATGAATTGTTGAAAGTCCCTAAAAATATATCCATGGGTGTGGCCTACAAAATATTAGTGTTTAGACAGCCCCATGCACGTGAACTTGTCCATTCCCACATGGGTGTCTCCACCAAGCAAACTTTGAAAAACAAATCCCCACCTATGCTATATATACGTATTCAAAATGTCGTGGGCTGCCGCCACACGTGTCAAGCGGCGGCGCCCTGATCAACGCTCATCGTACTCCGCCGCGGCAACACGTGTGCCCGCCGGACAAAAACCCCATGCCCGATTCTCCGAGGTCGGAGAATCATTACATTCCTGAGGAAATCAGAGCCCCTTTTCCATCTTGAAGCTCTTTCTCCGATGCAACTGTTTCTTCAATATCCCATGCATACATCCCAATTACTACATATCTCCTTCAATTTACAGCTCCTGCGCTCGCTCCGATGCATGCCCACGAAATTAAAATAATGGATTCGCTTGATTAATTAATGGTGTGAATCTAGGGTAATTAGCGTATGGATTAGTGGCTAATAGAGCTCCAATGGTGCTGCAGCATATGTTGCTTGGAGCAGATATTCAGTTTGTGGTCCCTCCGATACCAAAAGTAGTTATGTTTCTTCCACATAAACGATAACTGACAGTCTTCGACCAATCAACAACTGTTAATTTTAGGGTTTTGGTTTTCTGATTTGATTGTGGTCCAGTTGCTGATTAATGCTCCTATTACATTCGGCATCTTATATATAATAAAAATATCAATTGATACTCCCACAAATTTTTCCACAATTGTACACCAAAGTGTGAGAAAATATAAATTTTTATTTATACTATCATCACCTATAAAATTTATAAGTCAATTTTGGAATCTAATATCAACTTGATGCTGAAATTTCACCTGATCAACTAATCACGGAATTCAAACTCGGCAACGTCAAATCGATGTCATATTGGTATGGACGTTTTGTAGTTGAAGTAAAGAGGATCACGTTCTTGTTCTCATTTCCAGTGATTAGTAATTGGATCTATCACAGTTGACATCGCAAGATGTCTCAAATATCAAGTTATTATCTCGCATATGCCTCAAATTAATATCAAGTATATCCCAACATAAACATAATTGAAAGAAAAAAAAAATACTCAACCTTTCAAAAAGTCCCAAAAATAATTTGTAGCCTATGAAAGATGATGTTTCTCATCGGAGTGCACATGTGGCATATTTTACATTGCCTCAAATATAATGCGGTGTTCTTGATATCAGCTTTAATCCAAATATATATGAAAGATTATAGGCAATTACACGAACTTGTGTTCTAAGTTGTCGATCTTCTGAGACGTTGTACATTTAGGGTATGCTTCATAGGATAGATTAGGCCAAGATTTATTAATTATAACTATATTTAATTATAATTAATAATCTAATCTTGACCTAATCTATTCTATCAAACATACCCTTAAACTTTAATAAAAAGAAGAAGAAAAAAAATCAAATGTCAGAAATATGTAAGGAGATCCATGGTATTAAGACACAAAACTATTGGTGGAATTTATAAGATTAGCCGCATAGATGCATGTACAAGTACTGTTAGGGGATCAAATCAACAACCATTAACTACTAATTAAGTTGATTAACTGATGTCCTTTAATGCCCACTTTATGTTTGAGTTTCTTGTCTTAACTTATTTAATCAAATTTTTTATTTTATCAGATTTTGATCAAATTGTATGAATTGGGCTCTCAATTTCAATCAATAGGGTGCAACGAACCCCTATGCCACGTAGATATTTTGGTGTCAAAAAATGTGGTTGTGTTATTTTTGTTATAATTATATGGAGTATAAAATATTGGATGCAAAGTTATTATATTGGAAATGTATTGAGATATTGTTGCTATTCTATCTAAACATTGAGACATTTTCTGACATTTTCCTTTCTTCTTTTTTTTATATATACTAATTTATTTATAAACATCTGCTCAAAAGTAACTAGTTGCTCATTCCTAAAATGGTTTGTTTGAATTGTGAATCTAAAATATGATTTTCCTTTGGAAAAACTGAAGCCCTTTATACAAAAATATATGATTCTTTGTTAGCTGACTTCATTTGTTGGCAATATTCTTAATTAATTTGTAATTTCTTTATCATTTCTGCTCATTAATTTGATTTTTTTTTGTTTTGAAATGATAAGTTACATATGTATTGGTAATATAATTTCACATCTGGTAAAGTTAAATTATTAAAAGGTGTGTCCCACGTTATTATTTTGCATCTCAAAATAGGGCTTGTGACACATGGTTTACATTGGGTTGGCCAATTGGGCTTGACTAGAATACCAAACAATTACAACTGAAATACCATAGCCAGCCTTGTACATTTATACATCAATTCACACCACCACCTTTCCCTGTGAATTTCCATAATTGAAAATTCAATTTCATGTCTCTATTTTTTATTTTTATTTGGGGAACCACAGAACTGATATATAGTCTATGTAAATTTTTCTCCTATCCTAAGGTAAATTACCCATAGAAGAGCTCAAGGAAAAAGATAAAAATAAGAAGAAGAGAAAACTAAAATTACACGCGCGCACACTAATTTGAACTCACAGCATAACACGCTTTAAACCTACCACTCCACTATAGAAACTGTGATTTTGTTTGTAGAGAATGCCATTTTTCCCTCGTTGGTATGCATCCCACACTTGCTGGTGGTTTATTACTTGGGTGTTCATTTTGTATTATTGATAGATTGGTCAGTAATATGTGTTTAGTCTTGTGTTTTCATTCGTGTTTTAAATTTGATATTGAGTTTAAGAACATTTATTTGATACATTTTGAAGGAAGCTGTGTTTTGATTATACAATCTTGATTTTGTATAATATTTTCATTAAGGATGAGAAAATAGTATTTCAATCGAGTTAAAAGAACATCGAAAACAAAACCAAGTGTTTTAGGATTCAAAGGGGAAAGAATAGTACCCTAGTCGGCGCTAGGCAAAAAGAACCGAAAGTGGGCGGAATCAACCGCCAGCCGCCGTGGGATCCCGCTTAGCTCAGGGCATCACTTTTTGCGTCTCGCCTAGCCAGCGCGGAAACCCCGTCGGGGCTTGCGGTAGTTTCTTCAAATGTTTTTTATGGCATCCACAACCCATGGCTCTCAATACTCCCTTAACACCCATAACTCTGTTCTTTATCAACCCTTAACCATTTATCACTCATCCCTTAACACATACAATTCTATTTTTTATCAATCCCTTCCCTTCTAGTATTCATGTGTCTCATCTCTTTTTTCTATAAAATCAATCCCTTAACCATTTATTACTCATCCCTTAACACATACAATCATATTTCTTATCCCTTCCCTTTTAGTATTCATGTGTCTCATCTCTTTTTTCTATAAAAAAAAAGGGATGAAAAAAAAAGGCTAGCACTAGGTTTCAAACCCACAACCCCTAAATTTAAAAACATCCACTTCCACTAGGCTAAGCATTCATTTTGCATATAAGTTAACACAATTATATATATAACATCAATACAAAAAAAAACAGCTCGCAGACTTTCCCTTTTGCACGAGTTGCTCGTCTCTTTCGCGCGAGCTCCTTCCTCAGCAAAGCACCAAAAGCCCTGCCTTCTCGTCCCATAGTGACAAGATGCACCATTTTTTCCCCGGTGCGCTGCGAATGGCCTTATGCGTTTGAAGTAAAAAAAATTATTTTTTTTGAAGTCATCACTTGTTATAGATTTCAGGAAACACCATAACTCAATTTTCTTTACTTTTCCTCTAGATTGCAAGTGTTTGGCCTTCAAAAAATACGACTTGGGTCGATTTATTACAAAACATTAGACGTCACACGATTGCGAGCATTTTTAGGTGTACTTTTAGTTAAATTTTGCCGTCGTTGCTAGAGAAAGGCTCCGGGCATATAATATACGGAGTATATTATTTGTTTTCTGTTTTTTGTTTTACTTTTTTTTAGATTTAATTTTTCCCACGTGCACTTTTCAAATATCAGCAACGTTCCGGGGATTGAACGTGGGTCACCCGCGTGACAGGCGGGAACTTGGATTGTTGAGAACAAAATTTGGAGTTAGGAATGGAAGATTTTTAAGGGGGGGGAAAAAAAACAAACAAATCACCTCCATTTATATTTGAATGCAAAATGACATCACATGAGTGATGCAACGGATTTCCACTATGTTTTTACCAACAGTTACAGTAAGTCTAAATCATATATACGTAGCCCTGAAAAATCATCAGCCAATATTGAACTTATAAAATTAAATTTGATGTTCTGTAACAGCAGCTGAAACATCTATAAAGAAAAGAGATAATAAATATACAAGTTTGTGTTATGTACATCCCCCGTTTCCGAATTCTCATCCTTCTTCTCCACCGCAGCACGCACTGCAGCAGCTGTAGCAGCCTAAACATGCCAAGGCACTGATCAGCTGAGTGAAGACGATACCGCACTGATCGTTCATCCGCGAGCATACTTGGATGCAGCACATGCAGCAGCAGTGCCTCCAGCACCTTCCGCAACACCCACAACCTGAATTTGCGAATACTTCTGCACCCTCGAGGTCATCGGGGTCCCCGTACCCTGAAGGGATGTTCTCACCTGTCGCGCTCAGACTGCCATACCCAAGCCCGATGTTGTGCATTGTGGAGATCACTTTTGGCTTAGGCTCTTCCTTCTGATGAGCGTCGCCTTTTCTGGAGGACTGCAACCCATATTTGTGTTGTAGAAAGCGTTGAATAAGAAAGTAATTATCTTAGAAATTCATAAGACTAGCTAATTTATGATGAATTGACAAAGGGCAATGATAAACATGATTCACTAAAAGGTATATTAACATGGACTAATTCCTTTAACAAGACTATAAAATGAATAAAGATTGCATTGCTACAAACTGGATGGAACCGGAAGCTCAGTATCGTGCAGGCATTCATTCTTTCCCTAACAAAGATAATTTTTTTGTAATAATCAAATTGAAGACTGAATACCTTTTTGGCATCTGCATTTTCTTTCCCTCTCTGAGTCTCAAGCAAAACCATGTTTGTGTACTCAGAGATGACAGTATTCAGCTGACTCATTTTTGCTATCTATCAATGATAAAAAAAACAGCATCAATCTCTACAATCTTTAGGCAACATATGTAGTGAATAACAGGAATAGTCAAATCTCTAGTCTTTTGAAGTGGGATGGACCAACTATATAAGACAGTAACCAACCAGACTGTAAAAAAGACAAGGCTTGCCATTTGAGGCGGAAGTACTTGATATTAATTATTCAAAAAAGTTAAGGTCAATGGAAGATGAATTAGACAACCTTCTTCTCAAGCTCCTGATTATTTGAAAACCACGCCTGAGCTGTAAGTAGTTCGATCTGATGCTTGGCTGCCATCTGCCAGAAAAGTGAAGGTAAATATGTCAATAGAAGACAAACTAAGGGAAAATTTAGACCTGACAGGGGGTCAATGAAAAAAACTAGTAACTCAACATTATATTGAGAAAATTGACCAATTCATAAGATGTTGTCAATGACATGATTGGAAACTAATTTCGTTCTTAACTTTGAAATGTATTAGGAATCACAATTGAATTATCTCTAGAATGTACTTAACGATAGAACATTATTATTTAAGAGATGGATCATTATCATCAGATGCCTGAAAAGGACATAGAAACCACTTCATTACAGAAAAAGAGAAGCATATAACAATCTCTAATGAAAAAAAGCAGTAAAAATACAAAGGTATAAATTCTTGAACAGTTGGACTTATGCATGTCCAATCTACATGTGAAAGTTATATAGCGTTCAAGACATTTTTTTATTTTTTATCTTTAAACATCAACAGCTAAATGACTTGTCCAATAGGGCAATAATCATTAAACTAGCTTGTATATCTCTGGACACAAACAGAAAAGATTGGGGTTAACAAGGATAAAGAATGTTAGATTAAAATCCTTTATAATAATGTCAATTGTATTTAACGTGAAACTGCTTAACCAACAAGGATCAACTTTCAAAATAAGCAGATAATATCAATGGAACTAATGCACATTTTAGAAAATTATACACATCGTAACTGCAGTAATGCACTAAAGTAATTATCACCTTTGCTATAGGTATCTCCTTTGCCTCTTCCACCTTCAGGTCTAGAGTAAAACCGGACATATCTCCAAGGCAACCATTGATTTTAAGGGTCTCAGGAAATGTTCCCCGGTATCTGCCTGACACAACAAAGGGGCTTTCAGAGGAAAGGTCCGGAATTTGGCAAGGAAACACCTAACATGAAAGTAGTGCTTTGTTAACAATGTTTTTACTTGAAACTGCATAAGCAATACAAATGGGCTGCAGTAGTCACAATCATAATACAGAATATAACTGAAAGGAAAAATTAAAAGAAAAAAAGAATAATAAAACATCATAAAGACAGAACATATGAATAGGGTTGTGTAAGCAGTACTACAGATTTGGGTTCTACCAAAACAATCGGAATAAGATGTCAGAAAACTGCATGATCATATGATACGCCTCAGCATCATATCATATGCCATCAATCATTCAAGAAGTAACAGTAGAATTCAAATCCATATGATGTGTTTCAACAGAAAATTGGAAAAGGACTGATAGTGCGGTATCAGGAAAAGCAGAATTATGCATCTGGAAGTCAAAAACAATAAACAATACCTCAAGATCATCAAGTCCATCAAAATTCTGAAAAGCAATATCTGCAAGAAAAATGGATGATGCTCTAGCAAACAGGCCTTCCAGTCGAGACTCAATAGATTCTGCCAAATCATAGATACAATAAGAGAAGTAAGACCGTGTGTTGCAAGTTAATAGAAACAATAATAGAAGTAAGAACGGGTGCTTATAATATGTAGGTATTAAATATCAAATATCAAACACTTCTAATAATTCCTTGTAGCTGATTATTATAAGAGGAAATGAGTAAAGCTAGAAAACTCACCCACATCACTAGCAGCATCATGATGCCCGTGACTAGTCATTGCAAGCATCCGAAGAAAATAATGATTGCAAAATTTCCCTAGAAATCCAAAACAATTGTCTAGGTATCAGCTAAAGCAATTTGAGCAAAAATGAAAGGTTATATGAGACCGCAAGAAGCAAAGCAATTTCCAAATGATTAGATCTAGTATCTGAATGCTAAAATGGTTAGAACGAAATCATATTAAGGACCAAGTACAAAAAAAACCAATTAGGCAATAGTTTATACATTCCCAAAAGCTAAGGTTTCTCCAAAGTACTTCCAATTGTCATATGGACTTTTAATTATTGAAATTTATTAATTTTTATGAACTAACCCACCTTCATTTTCAATCATAGGCAAACTGACAGGTGTCTTACTTTGTGGGAAAAAAAATAACGATGCAACTAAAGCAGCTAATGTCCTCCAGAGAAGCAATTCAAGGTATGGAAAGCTCTTGTTTGTAACACTGAAGTGCGGGTTAAGTTGTCAAATGAGGTTTTCTTGGTGTAAAAGAGCTATCAATTATTAGCACAAATAAGCAGCTGGCATGTAACTACTGCTTTCTTTTGAAGACCACATACATCACTAAACTGGTTCGAACAGTACTTAGTTTGTCCAATCATTAACTTGCATCCTACTGCCCCACAGATTAACTCCTTGCATCAATTCAAAAATTTAATAGGTTTTACGTTTAATAGGTTAGGTTGCTTTTGCTCGGTCACCTGCCTCATAATTTTCAAGATATATTTTAACTAGAAACGTTAATACATAAAATGCATACCTATGCCCAGCGTGTATATTCTTGGAAAAATATTTTTGTAGTTGGTGAGCTGATTTCTCACAGTACCACAAATATTTCTCTCATCTTCAACAGCACCATCAGTAATAAGAAAAATGATGGGAATTGAGTCAGAATTATCAGATAATATCTTGATGGCCTGAAAGTAAAAGGAGTTACCAAATTAGAGTTGTCGCATAACAACATAAAGGGAAGTATAGAAAGAAAGAAGGTAAAATGACAGAAAATATATTTAGTAGCGAAGAATACTTAAATTTCACTGCATCAAGTTCTGTTAAGAGCAATGCTTTGCTATTCATTATCCACATATAAATTATACCATAACATAGCACTTATTCTAATGAAGATTAACTTCCATATTGGAAAATTTGACCCCATGGACCAACACATAAAAAAGGCTCCATATCTGATAAGCAGGTACGGAGAAATATGAATATTCATATAATAGATTTAGAAGAAGGAAAATTACCTGATTTAGCGGAAGCAGAATGTTTGTGCCACCACTTGCTACAAAATTCGAATTAACCCACTTATTGGCATTTTCAATATTTTCCACAGTTGCTGGCTCCAGAATCGAGGAGAACATACAAGTTTCATCATTGAATGCTATTACATTAAACAAGTCTTTGGGACCAAGTTTGGCAAGTCCAGAAAATAGGGCACTTTTTGTATCTTCGAGAGGTTGACCTCTCATGCTTCCACTCATGTCAACAATAAACACTACTTCCTTCCTGAAAACCTATATAACTCAGAAAATGGAGGTTGGCTAGTGTTAATCCCAAAGCAGAAGATGAACTTTGAATATTTATGCAATGGCAAAAACAAAAACAAAAATGTGTATAAACTGTGAGAATCTAAAAATGCAGAAAAGCATTCAATATAACGAATTGAAAATGCCAAAACTGGAGGTTGGCTAGTGTTAGTTGAAGACGAACTTTGAATGTTTATGCTATGGCAATAAACAAAAGAAGGTGAATAAACTGTGAGAATCTAAAAATGCAGAAAAGCATTCAATATAGAGAATTGAAATGCCAAAAACTGTATTCTTTTTCAATACAATCACGCTAGCAATATCAACAAAAGGTTTCAGATTTTTTGTGGAATATGAGAAGACTGGATAATAAATTTACCTTTCCACTCTCCTGCTTTCCTGGGTAAAGGTAGCAATAGAACATATCTCTACGATCTACATCACCTACCAATGGCGGATTCAAGAGTACAGAACCAAAAGTATGACTTGTAGATACCTGAAAAACTTTAGTTAGAATTGTATATGAATTTATATGGGCACATCTTATTAGTTGGAACTGTATGTGAATTTATATGGGCGCATCTCAAAGTATCTATCTTAGTTTGCGACATGAAATTTGTGCTTTTTCTTCCATATTTTCCTTCAAGGATAAAGTATAATAATTGGTAAATCACTGGAGTAGTAGAGTTTCACAGTTCATAGAAAAATCATGAACTAGAATTCTTACTGTGTATGAAAATATAAAATCATTGCTTGACCATGAAAGAACTTCAGAGTCATAGAGGAAACCCAACTTTCCTGCTTGTCGTAGTCGCTCCTAAAATGTCAAACAAGGGTAAAGTTAAAAGCTTGGTGAAATCCATCTTAATTAATAATTTTTCCATGTTTACCAAGAGAACCTGAAAAACGATAATACCTTTAAAGGATGACTAGTTGTTTTGCACAGAATCTCTGTTCCAGGACCAGCATTAACATTCAATTCTATCTTCTCCCGTTTAGATATCTTCTTTGCAGCAGGAGTTACATACTCAGGAAAACTAAATGGAATCCTCAAGGTGAATTGGCCATCATGATACAGTAACTTTTGAGACCATCTCATTTTAACTGATATATTGGTTCCACCATCAACCTGAAAAGATAGTGACATATATCTCACAAAAATGAATAAGTGGAAAAAATACTCAAACACATACGCACACAGAATAGCATAGGAAACATAAGAATCAAAAAGAGGAAGTGAAAACTTGCCTGGGGGACTGTGAGAGTGAATATATGGGCTTTCAAGAAGCCCCCGCCTTCAGTTTTTCCAACATTTTCTGGACCTTTATCATTGTCCACGGAAATGAATTCGGTACCATACGATTTCCTTGGTACCTCAACTTCCACACATTGAATTGAACCCTGTTAAGCCAAATAATATCCCTCTTAAGAACCAAGAAAAGATAAAACTTATCCGGAAGCACGGAAGAGTGCAATGTATTTTACAACCTCCAACATGCTGGGAGTGAGATGCAAAATGAAGATGCATAAATACAATTTAATGTCATTTCCAGAAGTTAAAGTAGTACTAACTTCAACTATGGATTAAACAGAACGAAAGTGATGGGTAGTGATGTTAAACCACTTGCTTCCAGAATTGACAAAATCCAAGTGACGCAGAACTACCGTTAGGCGTCATAAAAATTTCTAAACATTAGTGAAGCGAGACCCCGTTCCACACGCATCAACATTACAACATCGCTCAAGTTGCTTTAACACAAATTATTAACGAAAACAGAGACATAGCATATTGAAAATGAGTACTCCTTAAAAATAAGATGAACGAAAGAAAACAGGCTCATGGGCCAACTGCAAATTGACGTTTGCATATTTAATTCGTCAAGTAAAAATGAGGAGACGAGGCAAAAAACATAAAACCAACCGAAAAAATAAAAATAAATAAAATCAGAGTTGAATTTAAGCTACCTGTTCGCCCATTGGAACCGCGATCCGGCAATCGCAGCTGCGGCTCCCCATGACGCAGTGCACGCGCCACGTGGCGCTCACCGTGACGAACGCCGTGTCGAGGTAGCAATCGACCTCGAGCAAAACCCCGTTCATCTGGAGCGGTATCAGGGCCGGGGGGTCGCACCTGCCGTGCACGTGCGGCTGGTAGCTCGGCATGTCCGGGTTGTCGACGACGGCAGGGTTGGTGATGACGGCGTAAAGCATTGGGGAATTAGGGAGATAGGAGCAGCCGGCAGCTCTCTCCATGGCCGTGTGGGGCTTGGGAGGCGCCACCGCCCTGTCCTTGCCGAAGTATATCCTCTTGGAGAGGCGCAGCCCGTCCTCCACCGCGGCCTCGAAATCCGCCGCCATAGCGGGAGTTTTCCGGCAACGAAAACGGGGGGATTCCGACGATTATTAGTTGCAATGCGACCGTTGAGCTGAATTTTCCTTCCCTTGAAGACTGTAGCCGATAATCTAGGTCTTGGCGTTTATTATACCAAGTTTTAGATGGCCGTTGGAGACGTGGACCCCACCTGTGATCTCATGCAACGAGACTACTCTGAGTTCAAGCTACGCGTTTATTGTACCTGCAAAATTGGGGTGATTTTGGTCTCAAATGTACAAGCATCTGATGCCGTGTAAGAAGCTGTCTGCGGTGGGAAGCGCAACCGTTGGTAGTTGTCGCCTTTTCGTATCCAACAGATACGGACGAACGCACAAATTGAGAGCTCCAAAATTGGAGAATTCAATGTATGCCAACTCAGCAGCCAGCCGGCTTCCTCCATTTCAACACAATTGTCGATAATTCCCTACTTTGATTCCCAAAATATCTTCGACTTTATTATGCATTCCAGATTTTCGTTTTTCCTTTTATCTACTTAACTAATTAGCTACAATCACATTACAAATTTCTGTTTTAACTTTATTACTACAACAATACTTATTGAATCCTAAACATGTCCTACAAAACTAAATTGGATTTTTCAAATATATTGGTTTTCTACAATTTTTTTTATTACTATTCAATAATTTAACTCCAATATTTGGATTCCTTTTCGCTCATAAAATCACGTCGAAATTCACTTTTGCCCCTTTTAAGAAATTTTGTATCTTATTCTAGTTGGATTCTTCCAAAAACTTTTATATTTTTTAAATGGGTATTACTCTCTAAAATTACAAATTTTTGCATCTTCCATGGACTTAAAATGTGCTATAAATATTATTAATTTTCACTTTGTAGCCAATTTCACACGTTTTGACATGACAAAATTAAAATTGAAGTGACAATCAATATATCAAAATGACGTCGTTTTGAATATTAAAGTTTAAAAAAGAAAAAGAAAAAAATACAACTCACCATAAACGAGGTCGCTTCTTCTTCCCCCTAAAGAATTAAAATATCTCTAAGACATTTCATCGAGCACCATGTCCGCAATACCCATCGTTTTCTTACAAATTATTCGCGCCAAATTATAAAAAATGGGGGAAAATAGAATAATCTTAAACGTTGAAAACCCTAAAGAATCAACAAATTGAGGGCTAACGAAATATGTTCCAAAAGAGTAGATCAAATAGAGGCGAGTCGTCTCTCCTTTCCGCAGGCTGCCCGCCATTGCAGCGATTTTAAAATTATTTTTTTAATCATAGCCGCAATGGCTATGTTTAATTTTTTATTTTTTTTATAAAAAACAGCCAATGGCTAATTGCAACGACTCTCTCACTTTTTATTTACTATTATTTATTTTCCTTCTATAAATACTCCAACACCCGCACTTCATCTCTTCTAACATTTTATTTTTCTTCTACTGTATCCAACTTTCTCAATACTCCCAACCACCAAGTCGTGGTTCAACACCTCTTATTAAAAGGGATCGATCCAATCGTATTTCGATACGATCCAAATACTTTCGGCATGGTTTCTCAACCGGCGGGTTCCAACTCTTCTTTTCTCGGCTCGTCCTCTCCATATCTCGACACCATCAACATATTTGAGGATGCAGAGAGGTCCAAAGTTGACGTCCGAGTTGTATACCCCGCGGATAAAACAAGGCGCATCTTCAAAGTGTATGTCGATGTTAGCGAAAATGTGATCTACGACAATCACCAAAAACAATTGTCGTTTTGGGCACAGTGCCAAGAAGTGCATTGTTTTATATTTTAGTGCAACATCAATCTATACTTTCAATGTCTACGAATAGCTTCTAGATTTAAAAATAAAAAATAAAAAATATGTAACATGTTGCACGAATAATGTCTTGAATCTCTCAAGAATGTCTTTGATAATAAGACAACTTTGTGTGAAATTATCTTCTAAATACTTACATTCTTCAAGCATTGATCGACTAGTTTTTGAACGAGCATCTATATATTTGCAGGTTGAAAAAGTATGAAGGATTTAGAGCTAATGTGTTGCGAGATTCATTAATGACTCTTTGAAATTGATCAAACTTTGTTTCTTAGTGAATAATAATTAATTGACTCAGCAATACAGTCGCCTCATAGTTTTAAAATATATAGTGTGTACCGTAATTTGTTTCTTAGTGAATAATAATTTTGTACTGCATAAATTTCGACGCTTTAGATTGTATCATGATAGGATATACAGGAGCCGACAAGTTCGGCCCAGAAGTCCAGCCCGGCCCAGAAGTGAGTAGCTCAGCCACAAGGGAGCTCGGACCAGAGGCCAACAGCTCGGCCATAAGGGAGCTCGGACCAGAGACATGCAGCTCGGCCCTAAGGAAGGTAGAAGCTCGGCTACAACCGTCCACTACCTCCACTACTCCCTAACCGCCAGCCACGATCTCGGAAACCGCCCCCACGATCTCTGTAACCGCCGAGTCGCTATAATGACTCATTAATTCGGGCAAAAGCCGATGTAACACTATAAATAGGGATGGTACTAGACGGAAAAGGGATTAGACACCCTATCTTTGTAATACGCAGCAAGAACACACTATCCAGATGCTTTTGAGTCGTGGACGTAAATCTCATTAACGATCGAACCACGTAAAAATTCATTGTGCAATCTTCTAAATTCCAAGTCCATATCAGAATCTGGTAAACCCGACAAAATAAGATCGATCACTCAATATAAATAAACCCCAAAATCCCCACACCGAAAAAAGAAAATAAAATAAACAAAAACTTACATTGCAAAAATGTCTATTTTCCGACAATTTTATTTGTGGGCTATGCTTATTTTCTTGTATTTAGCATATAATGAGGCTTGCAATAACAATGGCTGTTCACAAGTGCCAGGTTTCGTCATATTTGGAGATTCATTAGGTGACAATGGCAATAACAATGACATGTCGACTCTTCATTAGTTGACAATGGCAATAACAATGACATGTCGACTCTTGCAAGGGCTGACTATAGTCCTTATGGAGTCGATTTTCCGGAGGGTGCCACGGGGCGTTTCACCAACAGCCGTACCTATGTCGACCTGTTAGGTAATTGGTCGCCTTTATTCTTGCACGATCACTAACTTTTACCTATTTTGCAATATGATAATTCATTTATTTATTTTTTTACAGCTCTATTGTTAGGGTTCCCTAACTACATACCTTCCTACTCCGGGACTCGTGACCGAGCCCTGTTGCAAGGAGCGAATTATACCTCAAGACTTTCTAAAATATGAGATGGAATGGGAAATAATTTGGTACGTACTAAGGGTGAGCCTAATTGGACTAACAAAAACAAAATGGATCGAATAAGATAGGTTTCGATCGGTTTGGCGAGAATATCATAAACTGAATTATGATAGGTCAGTTTCTGGTTTCTGACCGAATATATTCGGTTTGGACTAAACCAGCCGATATTATATACATAAAAAACATAGTATTTTATTATCTAAAAAGTAATCATATTTTATTACTATTATCTACGAATTGAAACTGCTAGTGATGACATATTTTATTATATATAAGGTTAATTATAATAATTTATGATCTTTATTTAATTTAAATGTGTTTATTTAATTCCTAGATTGAAAATATTTTCTAGTCTAAGAAATGAATAGAGAAAATATACATCGTAAGAAATCGAAACTCGGTTTCAATTCTATTCGACCGAAATTCAACCAGTTTGGTCAAAAATTTCTAAAAAATCCAACCAACCGATTTTCATACTTATCGAACCGGCCCCTATATATAAGTAACACCGACCCTTTCCACGACCCGTAACATGAAAAATCACCGACTTCACGAGGCGAATATCGGGGGTGCTAAAGTCAGTTGAAGCACCTCCCAACCAAAAAGCTTCACCTTATATTTTATATGTTGAATTTATTTTTAAAATTAATTTTTTGAGTTTGCCCCTGATCGCAAGGCGACCAATCTCGAGCTTCACCAAGACAGTGCAGCAGCTAAGTAGATACTTTAAAGGAGACAAAAATCCCAACAACAGCATCTGCAATTACCCAAGCAAATGCATCTTCTACTCCGGATTAGGCAGTAACGACTATCTCAACAACTACTTCATGCGCGATTACTACTCAACCAGCGCCGAATACACTCCCGCAGCTTCCCTCATTCACGACTACACAAAGCAATTAACGGTTAGTAGCCAATGGCATATAATAATAGGAAATTGTAGCTATATATTTAAATAAAAATATAAAAATAGTAAGATTCAAATTTGGCACATATTTACAACATTTTATCTCCCACTTCTTACATTCCATTAGCTATCAATTTCATTAAATTTTTGACAAAATAAGCTCAAAACATATCTTATACTACTACTACTACTACTATTATTATTATTATTATTATTATTATTATTATTATTATTAGTAATAAAACGATCACAAGCAAAGTAACTTTTAAAGTTATAAAAGAAAATTATGATATAATATATTAAATTATAAAAATAAAAAATCTCTATGTAATTTTTGAAATATACATACATTAATGCATCACAAATGATAAATATATATCTAGAATATATTTATGATTGGTAAAATTACCCAAATTAACTTTTTTTTTTTGTATTTTGTAGAAAGTTCTATTTATATTGTGATTGTATGATTTGTATTATTTTTTATTTATAATATTTAACAAAAAATAAAATTACCCAAATGGGCTGGACCCATATTAATAAAAAAGCACGGCTCCATTACCGTGGCAAAATACTATCAAAATTATTTTTTCTTGAATTTTAAGTTTTTTTAAGTCTATTTGAAGTTTATTTAAATTATCGAAAATAACTCATATTATGTGCCTATCCTTGTCCCAGTAATACTTATACTTTATTTATTTATTTATTGTATTTTATTTTATGAAAAACAGTAAATCCAATTTCTGTTAAATATCTATCTGGATGCCAAGTAAATTGGTATTCTCCAAAAACAAACCCCATATTATATTATGTCATGTAATTTGGTTTACCATCTTCAAAATAAGAAATTATGTGACAAAATAAAGTTAATTTATGATAAATCAAGAATGAAAATGCTACTGCAGCCTAATATTCACTAGAGATATCAAATAGTGAATGAATACCGTATTCATTAACATAACAATAAAAAACACAGTACATATTTTAAAATTTAATACCCTATTTTGATATAAATATAAATCTACAAAGTGTAGTATCCAGCTTAATACAAACTAAAGTTTAGAGATCATTGAAAAACATACTTGAATCTTCAACGTTCACATGTAAGTCAGATTTAAATATATTTTTTTTTAATGGAATATACATCATTACAAACAACCTAGATAATCTCGAAAAATGGAAGCAGAAACGATGATGTTGTAATAAGCGCAGATTGGTTAAAGAATTGTAAGCTACATTAAGCTTCCAGAAAGTGCGTCACGGCTTCCATAACTTCATGGTGCAGTCTTCGCCGTAGGTGGCGATGAGATTTATGTGGGGATGGTGAGTGATGCCGATCACATCCTTCTCATGTACCTGCCATTAAACCGTGACGAAGTTACTGTCCCCTAGTAAATGTCATATTTCATAATCCTACAACAGAATGGCATCGGACTTCCTATTTTACCCTTGCCCTCTTCAACACCGAATTCCCAATTCTTTAGTTGTTTGGTTTTTCCGAGTAACAATTAAGTGTAAAAGAGTAAATTTACTCACTTTCTTAGTGTAAGGTTTTACGGCAATATCATAAGGAGACTTATTTGGAGACAGAGAGAGCAGCGCATAACATGGCGGAAGAGGAAAATATGCTAAAATTTTGCATTAATGTTTTGCAACTCGAAAGCAACTTACCTTCATCAGATGCTCTAACTTGCCAGATTGATAACTGAAGCAATATAAATTTCTGCATACAATTCGGATAAATTAGTGAACCAATTCTAGAGGAGGAAGGGGAAATGGTACAACATATACTGAAAATAAAAAAGCGGTAGCGTGTGTGTGTTGGCCTGGCAGTAGAATGGTTAATGCCCGAGGGCAAAGATCTCATGTTTGAGTCCACAATGATATGGTCTTTGAACCTAATGTTACCCTCCCCCCCCCCCCCACCCCAAAAAAAAAAGGTAGAGCAACAGAGTAGCAAAACCCCATAATGAATTCTCAACGAACTGATGCAATCTAGACATGTTACCAAAATTGTTTCTGGCAGAAAATTTGCACCTTATAGCCCCTTGACAAATCGGAGAGAGAATAGAAGGGAGTAAGTAGGAGAGGAGGTGTGATTTTGGGCGAAACGAGTTTGGTCCCTTGACAATCGGGAGAGAGAATAGAAGGAGTGGAAGAGGGGGGTGTGATTTTGGGCGAAAAAGTTTGGTCCATTGTTACCCTAAAACTATATTATAATTATATCACTAAGAGGGCATTTACTTTAAGTGATAAGATGGATTGATAAAAATAATTCAAGTTAATCCACTGTTTAATTTGGTGAATTGATTAATTTTGAGCTTGTTTGACCATCTTATCCTTCAAATGCTCAAACTTATGTTTTTATCAATCTATCTTATCATTCAAAACACATGCCCCCTAAATGTATTGAAATAATCATGTCAATAATTTCACTTATAGATAGCTAAGCTATCGCATTACATGAGAGAACCTATTAAAGAAGTCAAATTTCAGGTGCTGATATGTGTATGCAGTGACATGGCAAAGAATAAGTGAGCTGTAATGAAAAAGATGCACTTCATTTTCAGCTTACCTGTCTTCACCGACACAATAAATCCACTCTCCTTTGGTTGATATACATGCTGCCATAAAATCTCCTCCTTCTCTTTTACCAGATGAAAAACTTTTCAAAACCTTCAGAAGGGGAGATTCAAATGCAGAATATAAGAGAGCAAAATTAGTTTTGGTCCCTCGTTCAATACTATTCCACAAGAAATTTGAGTACTACATAAACTACAAATAACATTCAAATGGCGTTTAACACCCCTCACTACTGATACAACTCATGAGATGATCAAGATCACTATATGATTTCAAGGAAATAGCAGACATAAGCAAGGAAAATGGAAAGAAGCACTATCAGTTACCTGCCCTTGGAGTGTCATGATGTATATTGACGATGTCTTGTTGCATACAACTATGTGATCTGAATTTTTAGGGAATAGATGAACAGAATTCACAGACGCATCACCTCCCTGTCGCATATAAGATGAAGCAGAGAATAAAAGAGTATTAAATAACTGAACAAGAAAAATACTTATAATTAGCACAATTTCAAGCTCAAACTACTAATAACACAAGTACCCGTAGTGGAGGCGGTGGCTTAAATGTCTGCAGACAATCTGTAGTCTTCACATCCCAAACCTAAATGTCATTGAGACATGCATTACAATCAGGAAGGCGGGAAATCGCAGAAAAAGTAATAATTAAGGTTACATACTTTCACCGTGCAGTCAGAGGATGCAGTTATGATACGAGAACCGTCAGCTGTGAAGATGGCATCATTAACATAAGATGAATGACCACGAAACTCTTTCAATATCTTCCCTGACTTCATGCCATGAATTCTACACAAAATATGAAAATCAACAAGTGCCTAAAGCAATGAATCCATACAAAGCATTGTTAACATTCTCGAAAGTGGCCTTGAGTGGACAGAAAAGCTTACGACGAGAGAATAAGATGCAAACCTAGCAGTGGTGTCAAATGATGTGCTTAACAATTGGGTTCCGTCTCGAGAAAAGCTGACACTAGTGACACCTTCACCATGTGCGCGCTCAAGCCGACGCAAGCACTGACCAGTTCGGATACGCCAAACCTATAACAAATTTAAACAAGTTTTTAAGTCTAAACTCTTTCGTAAATATACATCACATATAAAGTAACACGGAGTTAGGTAGCTTTGATTAGAACAAGAAATTCATGCGAGTAACTACCTTTATTTTTCCATCTTGTGATCCAGATGCAATCATCTCGGAGTCTCTACTAAAATCAACACATAGAACAGCATCATCATGCATCATGAATGTTTCCTGCCAAGTTATCACCGGTTAGTGCATGGTGTTACAGCCAAGTCTACCTAAGCGATTGTCATTCATGACCAAATGAAAAAAGCATCAAACAACAGAGAGAGAGAGAGAGACGGAGTGTGCAACTCACATCAGCCTGGTACTGGAGATCCTTCTTCAGTTTCCCACTTATATGATCCCAGACCTGGAAT